>CAUYRT010106174.1:0-15647 GCA_963574885.1 Lepilemur ruficaudatus
GCCAACATTTATTGTTTTGGGACTTTTTGATAAAAGCCATTCTCACTGATGGCTTAACTTCAGTGAGAATAGCTTTAATCTAATTTAGAGAAGAAGAAAAGGCACAGAGTTAAGGAACTTTACCAAAGTTTAGAGCTTGTAAGTGGTAGAGCCAGAAATTGAACCTAGGAAATTTACACAGTATGGATTCATACCACAAGCTATGATATTTCTTCACTAGACAGTATTAGTTCCCTTTTATATTAGTGGAACTGAAGTTCATAGAAAGTAAGCAATATGTCCAATCTCACACAACTCAGAAGTGGGTGAATTGGAATTTGAACTCAAAAGTATTAGCCATCAAGCCTATTCCCTTGTCCCAACATGACCTTCCTTTGTGAACATTGAAAGCATCTTAGCAACAAGCTTTATAAGGATATACTGAAGGAGAAAGCCATTTCAGGGGTAGTTTTGTGGACGTTTTTGTATTTTTTAATTAATTAATTTAAAAAATAAGTCTGTTATACTTCTATCCAACCATGACCCACCTTTCCAAGCTCATGACCTCATTGCAACTTCAGATACCATCTCCTGGCCACTGACTTATCACACAAAACCCAACAAACCAGGTCTCCTTAATCTGTATGAGGACATTTAGAAGGTGCCATCTATGAGCAACAGGTCCTCAGCAGGCACCGAATTTGCTGGCACCTGGATCTTGGTTCTCCCAACCTTTAGAACTGAGAGCAATTAATTTCTGTTGTTTATAAATTACCCAGTTTAAGATATTTTGTTATAGCAGCCCATACTAAGACAATAATCAAGGAAAAATCCAATTTGACTTAAACACACACAAACACACACACTTAAATAATTCATTTGAGAATATATGAATTATTTCTATTTCTTATCATGATCTTAACTAGCTGAGAAGTATGAGCCCACATTTTTTTAAAAATACAAAAAAAATATAGTAAATACTGAGACATTAGGACGATTTCATAGTTTGCAGTCAGGAGTACGAACCTCATGTGAGCTTTAACTTTTCTTTTATAGTAAATTATGAATAGCTGATGAGTCACACTGATCATGTTTATAGTAAGCTTCATGTGTGATTGTTTTATCAGGGGTCAAAATTCAGCATGTTCTCTCTCACACACACAGACTCACCCACCCATTCCTCCATCCATGCATTTCACATATTTATTAGTTGACACTATCAGGAACAAAAGGAGATTTCTTCCCTATACTCAAGGTACCCATTTTGATCATTGATTTCCCCAAGAGTACTCATGAGGATTGAAAACATGAGTTCAAACACTCAGCTCTGTTAACTGGGCTTTCCTTGGTTCCCATCAGTTCTTTCAACATTTTAATGGGGTTGCATTAATGGAATTGTATGTAGTTGGAACTGTTCAATACTTTTCTACAGAGATAAGTTGCTTCTGTCTGAAAAGATGATTAGTTGTGTTATTTATTTTTTATATAATAATTCTACTTTTTCCATTTAGATGGAGTTGACATGTGCCAGGAAGCATTAATCAATTTCCATATAAATAATCCTAAAAAAAATTAGTATGAAACACTTCAGAGATATCTAGAAACATGCCCACTGTGGAAATTGTTACTGCACAAAATCTTGATACGGTATTATTTGCAAGTGCAATTTGTGTGTGTGTGTGTGTGTGTGTGTGTGTGTGTGTTTGTGTGTGAAGATAGAAAGCATTAGAGGAATAATAAAGTCCTTTACTCATATACATGCTAGTAAAGAAATGATGAAGAAAGTTAATTATGTGTTTCCTTGGACCGTTCTATTCTTAGCTCCCAAAGATAAAGCACATTGGGGAAATAGAGGCAGTTTAATAAATGTGCTTTTGCTAGATCTTTCAGACGAAAGTAACAAAGAAAATATCTGGAGAGAAAGACCAAAGCATGTAATTTCTGTAACCACAGGAGATCTTTTCATTAGCCTCCTCTTTGGTTCTTAATAGTTTTCCAGATGCATCTGGGGACTGGTATAATGATTATCTCTGTACAATTGCTCTGTCTCTTTATTGATACACAGAACTTCAATCTGATGGAGTGAAGAGAAAAGATTCTATCTAATCTGCTTTATGTTATCATAAAGTCATTGCTGAGATAATTTTATGGTAAAATAAAATTGCATTCCAAACCCCTTTTAAGTATTTAAGTTCAGACATTTCAAATACCACTGAAACCCTAATAATTAGCTCCAGGCAACTCTTGCTTACCTGGAAGGATCAGTAAATGCTTAGGAAAAGCTAACTACTATCAGTGCTAATGAAGTAAGAAATAGACTAATTTTATCTTGTTTCTTTGCCTATTTTTTTTCCAGAGAATATCAGGCATGCAGAAATTGTGTCCCTCACAAAAACAATTAGGCAATCTTCTCTATACCATTTATCCTTCTTTCCAAATCTCTCATTACAAAACACAACCAGAAGCAGCAATAGCACCACCACTGTCACTATCACCATTATAATCATCGTCCAACAAGTATTGAGACTTGCCTCATCCAATTTTGTCTCTCTTCAATATGTTCTCTACACTTAAGTTGGCTTGAGCTTTTTACCTAAAACACACAAAGAGATTCCCTGTATTCTAAAGATAAAAACCAAACACTTCCATGGCATCCAAGGCTCAATATAGTATGGCTTTTGCATATTTTTTTCAGCCCAATGTGCAGCAGGATCACTCTCATACTCTGCCCAACCATGCTACTTTTCTTCCATTTCCACACTTATTCCAATATCCCTTTCTGGGGGGAAGTGGAGAGAGATGGCTTTTCACACACTATTTCTTCTTTCTGAAACAATTTTACCTATACTGTTCACCTAAATAAATTCTCTTATTTTTATTTCGATCTCATCTCACTTTTCACATTCTCAGGAAAACTTACCCTTCTTATTAACACTAATATTTGTTGGAGGTCAGCCAGTTGAACAACTCTTTTAGTATAATTGGATAACTAGAATCAATTCATATTTTTATATATTTCTGGCCACTAGATTAAGTCACCTTATTGTTAATATATGTTCTTATGTCATCAGAAACCACAAAATATCAACTATTTCGCTAGAATCCTATGTGTTATTTGGCACTTCATTAGCATGCATCTGTATGTCTAGACCTATGAATAGAGGTGTGGTTCTGCATATAAAGTTCAGTATTGGAAATGTAATACCTTCACAACAAATTATTACATATTGTAGAGCATTATTGCATTCAAGGAAATGTCTAAGATGTTATATATTTTATTTAATCTCCACAACAAACTAGTGGCTTTTTACTTAGCATTATCTAATTTTATAATTGGTTGATAAAATGGCATGTCCAATGTCACACAGCAAGAAATACAATCAATCATTTTTCCATATCTACTATTCAAAGACACATGCAAGTTACTACAATCTCTTGCCTAGGTTTCTTGGAATTGATCCTTCCTGTGTAATCTTATACCCAGAGAAACATTCCTCACACGTTAACATACAGGGTGCACTTTATAATATGAAATTCAATCAAATCACTCTCCTCCTTAAAGTCCTCCAACAATTCCCCATCTTCCTTACATAAGAACCCCAAATCCTTAGAATTCTTTAATTATTTTTCCTGATTGTTGCTTTATTTTTTAATTTTATTTTTTATTGAAGTATACTTTACATATCATGCGTTTACTCCATTTATTTTTTAATATTATTTTATTCATTTATTTTTTATTTCCACATATTAAAGGGGTACAAATGTTTAGGTTACATATATTGCCTTTGCCTCACCTGAGCCATGTCAGCATAGCTTGCAGCAGACTATTCACCTTGCAGATAAAATCTATAAACTCTGAACAAAACTTAAACTTGTACACATTCACAATTATTTTAAGGCACTGGAGAGTTAAAAAAAAAGAAGAAGCAAAACATTTGAGGGTTGTCAAACGTTGAAAAACAGAAAATACACTGGTGGATATTTACATGTCTGTGCTTTTTACGTGAGAGAGTCCACATGATTCTGGGTGCCTAAAACTCAAGCAGAAAAATCACAACATTCCTAGATTAAGGACTTAAAAGTCTGGAGCTGCCAGAGCAATTGGGTCCTTAGGGAGAATAACTTTAGTTTTAAATACTAATTTAATAATTAAGAATTAAATTTATCATTAAAAACATTATTATTATTAAATCAGAATCCATAGGTGTTGGAGTTCAAAATCTGAATATAAATACTTTACATAGCACCTGAATTGTGCCTGTGCTAGAGGAAAAAGATAATGGAGAAGACAAAATATTAGAAGACATAAAGGTACTAAATTTCCCAAATTTGGTAAAAAAAAAAAAAAAAAAAAAGCTCAGGAAATACCAAATAGAATAAATATAAGGAAAATAACATTTAGGCATATTGTAGTCAAAATGATGAAAATCAAGCTAAAGTTTAGAAGGAATACATATCCTTTCAATAAGTGATGAAGAAACAATTGGACATCAATAGACAAAAGTGAACTTTATTATTTAAAAAAGTTTTTTTTTTGCCTAGTGTAAATCAGGACACAAAAATGAACTTTAACTTAAACGTTACACCTTATACAAATGTTAACTTAAAATAGACCATGAATCTAAATATAAAACATAAAACTATAGAGCTTTTAGAAAAGGTCATAGGAATCAAATGTTCACAGTTTTGGCCTAGGGTAGGCAAAGCCTTCTTAAACATAACACCAAAAGCATGATTCACAAAAATAAAAGAGATGAATTGAACTTCATAAAAATTAAAAGCCTTTGCTACATGAAAGACACTGCAAAGATGATGAAGAAACAAGCTGATGTTTGGGAGGAAGTATCCGTAAGTCATGTTTCTAGCAAAAGAGTTGATTCCGGAATACACAAAGAATACACTCAACAATAAGAAAACACACAAACAAAAGCTTTCAGAAAACTGGCTAAAGATTTGTTAGATGCTGCACTAAAGAAAATACGAAAGTGGCAAACAATCATGTGAAATTGTGTTTTACGCTCAACATTGTTCACCTGTTAGGAAAATACAAATTAAAACCACAATGAGATATCAATACAAACTACCTATTAGAATGTCAAAATAAAAATAAAATACTGGTAATACCAAATGGTGGTGAGGATCCATAGATGACAGCTCTCTTATACACTGCGGGGGAAATGTAAAATTGTACATCCACTCTGGAAATCAGGTTTGCATCACTTTAAAAAGCCAAAGAAACACTTACCATATGACCCAGCAATTTTACTCCTGGTTATGTATCCTAGAGAAATGAAGATTTATGTTCACACAAATATCTAGACATGACTGTTCATAGGAGCTTTAACAGCCAAAACTGTAAACAACCCAAATATCCTTCAACAGGTGAATGCTTAAACAAACTCTGATATATTCATACCAGAGCAAATATATACAACAAGTTGGATGGATCTTAAGGGTATGATGCTGAGTAGAAAAAACCTATTTCCAAAGGTTACGTGGCAAATATTTTCTTTCATATAATATTTTCGCTATGAAAAAAGTATAGAAATGGGAAAATATACACAAAGACAAACGTATTAGTTTTCTGAGACTGCTGTAACAAATTGCCACAAATTTGGTAGCTTAAAATGACAAAAACTCATTCTCTCATCATTCTGGAGGCCGGATGTTGGAATCAGCATGACTGGGCTGGAATCAAGGGGTTGGCAGGGCTGTATTCCCTCTGGAGGGAGGCTTTAAGGAAGAATCTTTTTTTTGTCTCTTCCAGTTTCGAGTAGCTGCTGGCATTTCTTGCTGTGGACATATCAACACAACCTTCAAGGATCGCATCTTTAAGTCTCTCTGCTCCACCTTCACATTGCCTCTCATAAAGATGCCTTTGACCTCATTTAGAGTTCACCTGGATAATCAAAGATAATTGCCCATCTCAAAATCCTTAACTTCATCATACTTGCAAAGACTCTTTTTTGCCATTTGAAATTAATACTCAAAATTTATGGGGATTAGGATGTAGACGGTTTTGGAGGGCCATTTGTCAGCCTACCATAACACACACACACACACACACAAAGTGCATAGAAAGGCTCATGAAGTCTGGATAAGATCAGATTGTATTATGTCAATCAATTTCCTGGATTTGATAATGTATTATAATTATGTAAGGCATTACATATCATTTTGAAAAGCTGAGTGATAAATACGTGGGACATCTCCATATCACTTTTGCAACTTCCTGTGAGTTTAAAATTATTTGAAAACAAAAGGTTACAAAAAAAATAGCTAGAAGAAACACATATTACATATAGGAGATGCATGATCCAAATGATGGCTGATACAGGTCAGTAGAGTCCAAGAGACAATGGAATTACATCCTATAAGAGTAAAAGGAAAAAAAAAAAAGATATAAACCCAGTAGCTTATGTACAGTGAAAATATCCTTCAAGAGTGAAAGAAAAATATGTTTAACACAAAAACTGAGATTATGTATTGCCGACATACCTGCACCACATGGCAGGTAAAAGTGAAAGGACAAAAGATGAAAATTCAGATTTATGGGGGAAAAAAGCATCTGGAATGTTAAATATGTAGATAAATTTCAAATATTATATATCTGTATGTATTTTGTTCTCTTAATCACTTAAATGATATTGGATTGTTTAAAGCAATCCTATACTATTGTACTCTGAGGTTTATAATGGATCATGTGTAATAGATATGAATGACAATAAAAGAATAAATGGAGAATGGAAGAAAATAACTAGAATTACTCAAAAAAAACTATACCAGACTCTTATATTTGGTGTGAAATAGTAAAATATAAAATCTTTGAAAAATGTTATAAAGGATACATATTGCTATTTCCAGAGTAACTGCTAAAAAAAAAATAACTCAGCGGTTGAGGTTGAGATGGGAGGAGTACTTGAGGTCTCGCTTGAGGCCAGGAGTTTGAGACCAGCCTGGACAACACAGTGGGAGTCCCTCTCTACAAAAAATTTAAAACAATTAGCCAGGTGTGGTGGCACACACCTATAGTCACAGCCACCTCAGGTGGCTGAGGTGGGAGGATCATCTTAGGCAATAGAGAGAGACCCTGTGTCTAATTTTTAAAATACACTGTATTGCATACTTGAAATTGCTAAGAGAGGGTGTACTTTAAGTATTCTTACCACCAAAAAAAAAAAAAGGTAATTATGTAAAGTGATGGATATGTTAATTAGCTTGATAGTGGTGATAATTTCACAAGGTATAGGTATAGAAAAACATCAAGTTGTATACTTTAAATACATACAATTTTTGTCAATTATACCTCAGTAAAGCTGGGGGTGAGAAAAGAGAAAGAAAAGAGAAAATGGATTGGCAAGATTAACCCCATTTTAAATGTGATGAAAAAAGCTTGAGTAAAATGAAAAAAAAAAAGCTCATTGAAGTAGAGCTGAAGAATCAGTCAGGAATTAAAAGGAAAAACTATGACAAACACACAAATAAAGAAAATATGCTATATAATCCATCTAAAAGGCAAAGACCATTGGATTGCATTAAAAAAATCGAGACTCAACTATGTAACAGTACGCTGTCCATAAGACATGTATTTTATATATAAGGACAGACAGCTAGAAAGTAAAATAATGGAGAATATATAAATTACAAATGATAAGTATTAGATATAAATGGCAGCTTTATTAATTTCAGGGAAAGTAGATTTCAAAACAAGGCTTATATCATAATAGGCAATGTTTCTTAGTGATAAAATTACTGATCTTTCTTAATTTCACCACAAAAGCTCAATAGTCACAAATGTGTAGGTGCAGAATAACAGCTTAAAAAGACATGAAAGAAAAGCTGAAAAAACTAAATGTTTCAACAGATAAGTTCATAATCAAACACGGAGAGGCTAACAACCTTTTCAGTAATTGATAGAACAACTTATCTCAGTCAATTCCTGCTGTTACAACAAAACATCTAAGACTCGGTAAAGAGCAGAAATTTATTTTCTCACAGTTTTGGATGCTGGAAAGTTCAATATCAAGGCCTTAATATATTTGGTATCTGGTAAGGGTTGCACTTCTCTTCCAAATTATGTCTTTTGCTGTGACTTCACATGGCAGAAGAGATGGGAGAGGAAAAGGGCCTAGCTAGTTTCCCCAGCCCTTTTATAAAGCACTGATCCCATTCATGTGGACAGGGCCCTCATGACCTAATCATTTCCTAAGTCCTAACTTGTTGCATTGGGAGTTAAGTTTCAAAATGAATTTTGAAGGGGACACAAACATTCAAACTGTAGCATAGCTCAATGAAAATTAGTAAAGATAAACAATGTCAACCTTGTTTACCAAATCAATATTTCACCTAAGCAATACAGAATTCGCATTCTTTTCAAATGTAACAGAACTATAACCAAACAGTGTTTGTGTCAGGCCATTTTACAAGTTTCAGCAAATTCTCAGACATTCAAATTTTATAGAGTATGCTCTCTGACCAAAATTGAAATTGACTAGAAATCTATTATAATACATATTTTAAAAGTAAAGAATGCACTTCTAAATAAATCATGGGGCAAAGAAGAAATAATGAGGAATTAGGAAATATTTTAGATAAGATGGTAACGAAAACAAGATGCATTACAAATTGTGTAGCTATGTAGTGAGTGCTTAAAGGAAATTTAAAGCTTTTAATGCTCACAGGAGAAAAGAAAATGCTTAAAATCAATGATCTCATTTTCTAGTTTATGAAGCTAGAAATAAATGAGCAAATTAAATCTAAAGTAAGTATAAGGAAGAAAATAAATGATAGGAACATAAATTAATGGACAACAAATGATAGAGAAAACAAAAAACAAATAAATATATGCTCATAACCTCACAAATTCAGTCTTTCTGATACCCACTCACGGTCTAAGACTTACCATTTAGATTTTCAAAGGTCCAGTAACTTTTTCTTGTGTAATGCTGAAGACATCTAAAAACACCTCTTCTCATGTTCGTACCTGGACATTTTTTCAGCTGGTAACAAAACTGCAATTAGGATAGAATCATTTGAAAGGTTAGTGTTAGACCTGGGCATTTATTTTTCCTCCTTCTATATTTATATTCCTCCTTCTAGACCTATATTCTATAGGTCATTACACTTTTAGTATCCTTTTCCAGTTTTTCTCTCCCTGTTATTAGAGGATTAGGTACTGTCAAAATCATCAAGTGAACTTTTACATGTGCAAATAATCTTGAGATTAATGATTCCTTAAATAGCACACATTATCAAAATCATTTACCGTTTCAATAACTAGTGATCCACTCAGTTCTGCTAGGGTTGAGGAAAAATTCCAGCTTGAGCTATAAGAATATTAAAGGTAAAACTTGTAGGAAAAGTGACTTATTTCTTATTGATTTATTTTGATTATAGACTTACTTTGATTCAACCTCACTGTTAACATCCCATACAAATTATGTATTAGGTCCACATCTAAACTACTTGCCAAGGTTTTGCTATGGTCCAAATATTTGCCCCCTACAACACTTACGTTGAAATTTCTCAATATTGCCTCAGTGTGGCAGTATTGAGAGGTGGGGCCCTTAAGAGGTGATTGGTTTATGAGCACAAAGCCCTCATGAATAGAATAATCCACTCGTGGATTAATGGATTAACATGTTAATGGACTGATGGATATCCTGGGGGAGAAAACTGGTGGCTTTATAAGAAGAGGAAGACAGGCCTGAGCTAACACATTAGCATGCTCAGTCCCCTCACCCTGTGCCACCACGTAGAGTCCCCGCCTGTGGAAGTCTCTCACCAGATGCAGCCCCTCGACTTTAAACTTTTCAGCCTCCACAGCTGTAAGCATTAAATTTATTATTATTTATAAATTACCCAGTTTTAGGTATTCGGTTGTAAGCAACAGAAAAGGGACACATACAGAAAATTGGTACCAAGAAGTGAGGTGTTGCTGATATCAAATACCTGAAAATGTGGAAGCAGCTTTGGAACTGGGTAATGGGCAGATACTAGGAGAATTTTGAGGAGCAGGGTAGAAAAAGCCTGGATTCTGGTGAAGGTTTAGAAGACAAGAAAACTAGAGAGAGTGTGGAAATCTTTACAGATTAGCTGAGTGGTCTTGACCAGAATGTGATAGAAACATGGACAGTGAAGGCCATTCTGACAAGGTTTCAGATGGAACTGAGGAACAAAGCATTGAAAACTGGAGTAAAGGCCATCCTTATAAATTAGCAAATAACTTGGCTGGCCTGTGTCCATGCCCCCAGGCTTTCTGAGAGTGATAAATCAGGATATATGGCAAAAGGAATTTCCAAGCAAATATAGAAGCAGCTGAATGCTTACTTTTTGCCACTCATGCTGAGTTTTGAGGACAAAGGAATAATTTAATGACAGGATTTATGATTAAAAAGGAAGAAGCATGGAAAGATTTGGAAAACTTCCAGCCTGACCACTTAAAAAGTGAAAAAAAAAAAAAAAAAAAAAAAAAGCACATTCAGGAGAGGAAACCAATGCTGTAGCTCAGCAACATTTTGGTAAGAAGATTAGCACAGAAAGAAGGGATTATCAAGAGAATGAAAGAAAGACCACAAACGCATTTCAGAGATCTTCACGGTTTCCCCTACCACCAGAGCCCCCTCAGTACTCTTTTTTGCTCCATGCATTTCAGCACAGTGCTCCTTGGCCACCCCAGCTGTGGCTAAAGTATCCCCAGGTGTGGCTCAAGCCAACTTTCAGAAGGGTACAAGCCATAAGCCTTAGCAGCTTTCATGTGGCACTAACTCTGCAGGCTCATGGAAAGCAAGAGCTCTGGAGGTTTGGCAGCCTCCACCCAGATTTCAAAGGATGCTGTCTAAAGCCTGGGGGGTGGGAGTCTAGGCAGAGACTTGTTGCCAGGGCAGAGCCACCACAGACAGCTTCACTAGAGCAATGCTGAGTGGAAATGTGGGGTTGGAGCTGCTGCAGGGACCCCATCAGGGCAATACCTAGTGGAGACATGGAAGCAGGACCACCACCAACTCCCCTGAACTGTACAGCTACCAGAAATACCAAACTATAACACTAGCCCTGGAGAGCTGGGTAGACTGAGCCCAGCCAAGCCGTAAGAGCAGCGCTGCCTGAGGCCAAACACCCACATCAGTGCACAGAGGATGCTCCATGACATAGAGTCAAAAGAGCTTATTCCAGAGTCTTAAGCTCCAATGTCTGTTCTCTGGGACTTTGGACTTTTGAGTTGATGCTGGAAGGAGTCATGACCTTGAGACTATGGGGCTAGAAAGGATGTATTTGTATGTGAGAAGGACATGAGTTTTAGGGGGTGAGGGATGAAATTCTAGGCTGTGAATATTTGTCCCCTCCAAAATGTATGTTGAAATTTAACCCCCATTGTGGCAGTACTGAGAGCTGGGGCCTTTAACAGGTGATTGGGTTCTGCTCTCATGAATGGATTAATTCTTTCATGGATTATGGATTAATAGGGTAGTGGATTAATGGGTTACTATGGGAGGGGGAACTCACAGCTTTACAAGAAGAAGAAGAGAGACCTGAATGCACAGGCTTAGCATGCTCAGCTCCCTTGTCATGTGATATCCTATGTCTTTTCAGAAAACTGCAGAAAGTTCCCACCAGCAAAAAGGCTCTCACTAGGCATGGCTCCTCAATGTAGACTTCTCAGCCTCCATAACTGTAAGAAATGAATTCATTTTCTTTATAAATTACTCAGTTTCAGATATTCTGGCATAAGCAACAGAAAACGAACTAAAACAGGTTTCAAACATGTGGGCAGTTTAAAAGACTGCTCATAGAACTGGTATTCCTAAATAAGGTTTGACTGAAAATGTAGAATCATTGGTATGGCATAAAACCAAGATGAAGGTAAAGGTTAGGTGCTTGTGGTGGTTGTGAGAAATTGCTGGATGTTGGTGGTCCATTGAAGTGTGTACCAGCAGAGGATACTTGGAAATCCTGAAAACAAACCTTAAAAACCTGAAGCCTCAAGGAGACAAGATTAGATATAGTAACAACTGGATATAAAGGGAGAATGGACACCAAAACGGTCAATAAGTAGAGTTAGTTGAGATATAAGAGATGAGCTTTTGAGGAGGTAATGTCAATATTGAACACTACAGGCAAGGAGCAGGACTGGCCATGCCCTATAGGATAATCCATGGGTAATCTTACATCCTATATGGCTGATCCACCACTACTTACTACTAATAAAAGTATAATGGGTTATTGGTGAATGCCCAAGTTCAAGACATAGAATAAATAAAGAATAATAGTTTGTTCTCAGTACAGCCTAAATGTTTTCCTTAAATTTTATTGGTGAAATACATCACGCATGATGGGGTTTTCAAAAGTATTATATGATTTAGATTCAGCTTTTAAACAGTGTATAGTTTGATGTATCATAGAATCTAATAAAAATGCTAAACCAGGCCGTTAAATATTTATGTGCCGTTTGTATATTGTGTTGGGAAGGGACTTTAATTAGTTTGCGGCACAAGAGAGAATCTGCATTTCCATAAGGGGAAGAAATGTTAAGATGGATGTTCTAGCCAGATCTTTCTACATAGAATGTTTTCAGGTCCAATCTGGAAACTATTCAAACAGCGTTTCAGAAATAGGAACAAAGGTGAAGTAAAGGCAGAAAATATAAAATGAAGGTTAGTCAATCAATGAGAGCATGTTATATCGTAATTAAGGGTAATGTGATGAAATGTAAATTACAGAGAATACTGAGGATATTCAATGCTCTAATAAAATAAACTTTCTGTTTAGTTGAGGGCACATCAGGCAACCCATTTTATTACTTTACTCATGACAGTTTGGGCACATTCTTAAGCTTTTAATTAATCCACTATCATCTCACAGTGCTCAGCAGGGATGCTTGGGGAATAGGAAAGAACTTTAGAGTAAAAAAGAGTTGGGCTCAATGAAATCCAGCTCTCCCACATCTCAGCTGTACAAACTTGTGCAAGTTACTCTGAGTCATTTTTTTTTTCAATTTACTGATTGGAAATACTAATAGTTTTGTCTTTGTCAGAGGGTAAATTAAAGAAGTTATGATTTAATGAATAATCATAGTTCTTAGTCCATAATAGATGTTTAGCCAATATTTGTTCCCCCATCCTTGTCTCAAAGTCATCATCCTGCATATGTTTTTATTCCTTTATCCACATTTTCAGTTAAGACATTTTTTTCCAAGTCCACCTGTCTGTCTTGACTGTGACTGCTTCAGTCCTCACTGCCATAATCTAAAATTGAGTACTTAAAAAAATCAGCTTACTAAGGGGTTCCTTGGGGGAAAATCAGCCACCACTCCAACTCTTGGAACTCATGTGGCTATATTAATTTTTCTAAATTACTGATTCCATATTAAATGTTAGTCCTTTGGCTATCTTTCAAAGTCCTTATCTGTACATATCCAAGTTTACATTCCACTACTTCCAGCATGAAGTCTTTGCTCTAGACAAAAGGAGATAGCTATGCAAACAGGGTGTACACTAAGAACATCACCTGTAACATTAATTTCTTCACCATTTTGCCCTCATATAAAATAGCTTTTAGCTCATTTTCCTTGAGCCAGTTATTCTATCCTTTTATGACTCAATATCCCCATCTATAAAATGGGGATAATAAATACTGTCTTCTACATAAAGTAATGCTCAATAAGTATCTGTTATTTTTAGAGTTTTTATGAAACTCTGCACAGAGTAAGACCACTACTTTTCCCAGGAATTCTCTATGACCATGTCATTTGACATTTGAAATGACATATGTTGCTGAACCTACTATATTATAGACCTTAAATTCACTTGGCTTTGGTGTATGCATTGATCTCTAAGTGAAAAATACATTATTTCATGGCATGACCTATGAGTTATAATTATTTTGTATCTTCAGTAGAATTGTGTGTAAAGTGGAAAATGAATGAAAACTAGCTAGTACAGAAACCTCACAATAAATATGAACATGTAATACAGACTTAGCTGTGTATTTTTGTTGTTATTAATTTTGTATTACTTTGACTTAGATTTTGTCTATATTAAAATAATATAATCTCTGATTTTAGTTTCCTCATCTCTCCTGAGAGAATTCTTCTATTTCCTATTTCTTCCCCCATAACCTAAATGCTTATGGAAAGGAAACCATTGATAAGAAAAGTCATTAATTCATTCATGTAGAATTTGACTTAAATTCTAATAGTTTGATCAAGTTTTGCAGTATCTATATACTGATTCATAAATAATAGCTGAGAAATGAGTGTTTCTCTAATGCATTTTTTTCTGCGTGTTTTGGCATCTTTCCAATCACACTTTTCTGCAAAGACTTCTGTCTTTTTCTTCATCCATTCTTTCATCTATATTATGCTATTTCACTGAGCTTAGAAGTCAATCACTCACCACTATTAGTATAACTTTCCTGAATGGTAATTTGCTTAATCCCTTTGGGCTATTATAACAAAATGTCTTAGACATTTATTTATAAGCCACAGAAATTTATTGCTCCTAGTTCTGGAGTTTGGGAAGTCCATGATCAAAGTCCGAAGAGATGCAGTGCCTGGTGAAGGTTCTCTGCTTCATAGATGACACCTTCTGTGGGTCCTCACATGCCAGAAGGGACAGACTCCCTCAGACCTCTATGTTACTAAGGCACTAATCCCTCCCACATGGGTTGTGCTTGTGAATGGGATTCAGGTTCTTATAAAAGAGTTACCTTCCAAAGGTCCCACACTTTAATACCAACACATTGAGGATTAGAATTCAATGTGTGGATTTTGGAGGGACACAATCATTCAGACCACAGCAGTAACAAATTAGAGAAACAAAATTTAAATCACCAAGTTAAGGCAGTATATATCTGATATGAAACTTGGTGCTAAAATTTTAGGTGGTATAGTTATTCAAATCATTTTATTGTCTTTATCAGTGGCTAAAATCAGAAACACAGAGGTCAGATTTCAATAAAGAATAAAAATCAGAGTCCAGAAAAGAACTTTATTTCTCCCTCGTAGATGAAACTTAATTTTGCCGATAAAGAATTCTAGGTTGGGCTTTATTCTGTTTTAGAAGATTAAGGATAGGCACCCAGTCCCTTCTGGCTTGTAGGGTTTCAGCTGAGAAATCTGCAGTTAATCTGATAGGCCTGCCTTTGAAGTTTATTTATTGTTTTTGTTTGGCTGCAGGGAGGATTGCTTCTTTTGCATTTACTTTGTTCAGTCTAATAATCACGTGACAAGGTGACTGCCATTTCATGTTGAGTCTTCCAGGAGTTCTGTGTGCTTCTTGTATCTGAATATCGAGATTTCTGGCTAGGCCCAGCATATTTTCCTCTAGTATTTCATGAAATAAGTTTTCCAGCCCTTTTGAGTGGTCTTTGGCTCCCTCCGGCACCCCTATCAACCATAGGTTAGGTTTTTTTTACATAATCCCATACTTCTTGTAAACTTTGGTCTTATCTCTTGTTTCTGTGTTCCCTTTCTTCCTCTGCTTTGTTGAGGGCATAGAGATAGTCTTCAAGCTCTGAAATTCTTTCCTCAGCATTAGAGAAATGCAAATCAAAACCACAATGAGATACCACCTAACCCCAGTGAGACTGGCCTCTATCAAAAAATCCCAAAACAACAAATGCTGGCGAGGATGTGGAGAGATAGGGACACTCTTACACTGTTGGTGGGACTG
>CAUYRT010106175.1:0-24834 GCA_963574885.1 Lepilemur ruficaudatus
TACACCTTGGTAAATTCACTGAAAATCATTTAATTGTACACTTAAACTGGACTGTTGGTTGTACGTAGGTACAGTTGGAATGCTATGTATGTACTCTCTGGACTACTTTGACAGAGTAGGTTTTTGAATGTAACAAGATAAATCAACCTGAGTTGTAATATATTTTGAGAAATCAGCTCACTACAAATTGTGACTGTAAACATTGTACTGTAAATGTTTTGTAGTTTTCCCCCAATAAAATTTTTGGAAAAAAAAAATGTCTGGTAAGAAAAACAATTGCAATTGACTGATAAAGCTGTCCAGAGTAGTTACTGGCACACTCATTTGGTTTATGACCCGTCAATCTATTATATTTTCTCTGACCATAAGCGCAATTATTGCAAAAGAATAAATTAAAATCAACATTTCTTACTGAAAGATCAATGTGCTTGACCATATCATAAATAGACCTTTCCTGAGGGAAATAATTTGTTACATCCATGGTCTTTTGAAGGAGACCTTAAAATCTTGGTCTTTTTTAATTAGGAAGAAGAAATAGAGAAGGAATAAGGAGCAATTGGCTATTTCAACTATCTATTACTATTTCAGAAAGCTTCAAGAACAAAATCTTTCTTAATTTTGATACTTAATGATCTAGTTATAGCTTTATAAGATAATCATATGGTGTATGATAATTGCTAATAGTGACAAATTTTTTCAATAAAAATTATTCCCAATATGTCGATTTTTAGTGTCAATTGTGTAAAAATTTATTATAATTGATAATTGTCATGTTAATTATCATTACAACAAACGCAACTGACATAGAGTATACCTAAAAACAACTAAAAATTACGTAAAATATTATACGGATAAACAATGTAAAACTGCTCATAACCATTTTCTATATATATAAAATTATAAAAATATATGGGTCAAATTAATATTCCTAGCTAACTCAAATTAAGATAATCTGTACAGTGTTTGAAAGTTAAAATCATCTAAAATTTGACAAATTTAAACATACTGCCTAAAAGAAAAAAAACCTTGCTGCTTGATTTGAAGTTCTTAACAAACAATTTCCTTAAACCTTTTTTATGTCAAACATATGCGATCATGTTCTCTGCAAATTAAGATTTACAAAAAGGTGTTAGACAGATATTACCAGAAAATTAAATTTAAAAAGCAGCTGCAGGAAACTTCCCTATCTTTCCAGCCCACAAATTTAACACTGCAGAGTCGTAAGTCTACATATGCCTGTCATCCTCCAACTACATGTGCACATATGCTGGCTTAATAAACGATAAATTTGTTCATAGAAGTGTAAATATTATTTTTCTATAATAGATACAAGTTTCTCCTGTAGCATCGTTGCTTTGAAATCTTAATGAGAAACAGTGAAGTACAGTGAAAAGAGGATAGCCTCTGGGGTCACGCAGATAAACCTGACCATTCATTTTAGCCCTGCTGTTTATTAGCACTAGCCTGCACCTTTGTTTTTGTTAAGTAATTTCTCAGAGGCCCAGCTTGCCAGTGTGCAAAAGTAGTCATTGCACCCAGCATCTTTGTTGTAAAGAATAAGGGAAATAATGTATAGAATACACCTTGTACTGTGTTAAATTGTGCTATATGCTCAGTTAACGCAAGCATACTTCTTTTTATTGTGCTTCACTTTATTGCACTTCACAGATGTGTGTTTTTTTATAAATCAAAGGTTTGTGACAACTCTGAATTGAGAAAGTCTGTGTGCATCATTTAACCAACATTGTGCATTCATTTCTGTCTGTCTCTGGGTCATATTTTGGGACTTCTCAGGATGTTTCAAAATTTTCCATTGTTACTATATATGTTATGGTGATTTATCTGTGATCAGTGATCTTTGATGTTGCTACTTTAATTGTTTTGGGGTGCCAAGAACCACACCCATATAAGACAGCAAACTTAATAAATGCTATATATGTTCTCACTGCTCCACTGAATGGCCCTTCCTCCATCTTTCCCCCTCTCTTTTGGTTTTCTTATTCCCTAAGACACAATATTAAAATTAGGTCAATTAATAACCCTCCAGTGGCCTCTGAGTGTTCAAGTGAAAGAAAGAGTCATACCTCTCACTTTAAATCAAAAGCTAGAAATGATTAAGTTTAGTGAGGAAGGCATATTGAAAGCCAAGACAGGCTAAAAGCTAGGCCTCTTGTACCACTTAGCCAAGTTATGAAAGCAAAGGAAAAGTTCTTGAAGGAAATTATAAGGGCTACTCCACTGAACACAGGAATGATGAAAAACAGACTGATTGCTGATGCGAAGAGAGTTTGAGTAGTCTAGATAGAAAATCAAATCAACCACAACATTGTCTTAAGCCAAAGCCTAATCCAGAGAAAGGTCTTAACTCTCTTCAATTCTGTGAAGGTTGAGAGATGTTTAGAAGATGTAGAATAAAAGTTTGAATCAAACAGAGGGTGGTTTATGGGGTTTAGAGAAAGAAACCATTCCATAACATAAAAGTGCAAGATGAAAAAGTAAGTGCTGATGTAGAAGCTGTGCAAGCTATCCAGATGATCTAACTAAGAAACTTGATAAAGGACGCTATGCTAAACAGCAGATTTTCCCAACCTTTTATGGATGAAGATGCCATTTAATACTTTCATTGTTAGAGAGATAAAGCCAATGTCTCCCTTCAGAACTTCAGAGCATAGGCTGACTCTCTTGTTAGGGGCTAATGCAGCTGGTGACTTTAAAGCCAATGCTCATTTACAGTTTTGAAAATCTTAGGGCCACTAAGAATTATGCTAAATCTACCCTGTCTGTACTCTATAAATGGAACAACAAAGCCTGGATGAGAGCATGTTTGTTTACAACATAGTTTATTGAATATTTTAAGCTCATCATTGAGACCTACTGCTCAAAACAAAAGATTATTTTCAAAATAGTACTGCTCAATGACAATGTACGTAGTTACCTCAGAGCTCTGGTGGAGATGCACAAGGAGATTATTGCTGTTTTCATGCCTGCTAATACAACATCCATTATACAGCCCATCGATCAAACAGTAAATTTGGATTTTCAAGTCTTATTTAAGAAATACATTTTGTAAGGCTATAGCTGTCAAAGATAATGATTCCTCTAATAGATCTAGGTAAAGTAAATTGAAAATCTTTTGGAAAAGATTCACCATTCTAGATGGTCCTAGTAACATTTGTGATTTATGGCAAGAAGTTAAAATGTCAACATTAACAGGAGTTTGGAAGAATTTGATTCTGATCCCCATGAATGACTTTGAGGAATTAAAGACTTCAGTGGAAAAAGTAACTACACATGTGGAGTTGCACATGTGTAGAAAAGCAAGAGAATTAGAATTAGAAGTGGAACCTGAAAATGTAACTAAATTGCTGCTATCTCATGATAAAACTAATGGAGGAGGAGTTACTTCCTATGGATAAGCAAATAAAGTGTTTTTTTGACATGGAATCTACTATTGGTGAAAATACTATGAACGTTGTTGAAATGACAACAAAGGCTTTAGAGTATTACATACATTAGGTTGATAAAGCGGTGGCAGTGTTTGAGAGGATTGACTCCAATTTTGAAAGAAGTTCTACTGTGGGTAAAATGCTAACAAACAGCATCACACGCTACAGAGAAATCTTTCCTAAAAGGAAAGAGTCAGTAGATTTAGCAAACTTTATTGTCTTATTTTAAAAAATTGCCACAGCTACCCTAATCTTCAGCAACCACCATGCTGATCAGTCAACAGCCAACCACACTGAGGCAAGGCCTTCCACGAGCAAAGATATCATAACTCACAGAAGGCTCAAATCATTAGCATTTTTTGTCAATAAAGTATTTTAATTAAGCTATGTGCACTGTTTTATTAGATATAATGGTATTGTATACTTAATAGGTGATAGTATAGTGTAAACATTATTTTTATATGCACTGGGCAACCGAGCATTAGTCTGACTTGCTTTACTGTGATATTCACTTTGTTTCGATGGACCAGATACCTGCAATATCTCTAAGGTATGCTTGTAATTAATTATAGTTATTATGATTGTCTTTTATTTTAATAAAATTAATAAAATTGTCCTTTATTTTACAAATATTTTTATATCAGAAGTCAATGGGTATCAGATTGTAATTAAGTTTTCTACATTGTGCTTCATCTTACTCCTTTTTAACTCTCCAAATTTCTAATTTCTGACTAGAAGGAGAAACTGAGGAAAGTATTCTGAACTCTACCAGTTTTAATTTGCTTTATTATTTCCACTCTCATTTTTCTCTTCTCTATTTTTTTTACTCTAAAATCTTCTTTCTCATTTATCTCTACACATAACATCACCTTTGATTAAACAACATTTTTAAAATTAGAAAATGATTTCACAATAGCTTCAATTTATAGCTTACAAATAAAATATTTATAGGAAGACAATGGAAGGCTCCATCTAGGGAAAATTATCTAGATGGTCAAGTGGCTGCAGTTCTCTGCTGAGCCATCACTCTGCATTATGAGCACTTACGTCTGAAAAATAATGTAGCTTTTTTGACTAGTACTTGGAAAATACTTCCTTTTTTTTTTTTTTTACCAATATCTAAGTAAGTTTCAATTTATCTCAGATGTGAGAGATAGCTAAAAGGAATTAAATAAGAAACCATGTTCATTAATTCTATCCCTAAGGAAAATATGATGCATAGCCAATATTCTTCTAATTGATCACTTATAGTGTGTTAAATAATCATATTATAAAACTTGAAGGAAAGAACCATAGATATTTGTAGACTACAAATATCCTCCAAATAAAATATTTTCACACAAATCTTTGGTAACTGGCTATGGTGAGGAGGCAATGAGAATTGATGGGCTCATTTATCTTCACCTCTTCAGAGACCACTTTATATTTTTCACTGACTACATTAATACATTCTGCATGTTTGACTATGAATAGTCACTGCTATGAGATACCTTTCAACAGCCCAGAACAGTTTAATATTATCAAGGTTACAGCTGTACTTGTTCATAAATAATTCATTTAAAATGTGTTTTTTAATTAAAAAAATAGGTCATATGATTCATTTTGCAGTCCTACGAGTCATCAGTAGATCATCTGGGGATGATTCATTAATACCTTCTCTAGAATCTGCAGTCTGCTAGCCCACATTTGTTCATAAATGAACTGAAGTAATACCGCCTATGACTCCCAGGCATTCATTGCTAAATTCGCAGAGGCACATTTCACTAGCATCTCCATGGATTTAAAAAGAATAGGGTTCATCATATTCCAATACACAGATACCAGCCATTTGGTGCTTAGAAACCTTTGCCCATTTGTCAGGCTAAATTGTAATTCAGACTTGGCAGCAAAGAAAATAGGGCATCATGTTTTTACTTACATATAACATTACCAGTAACTAAACTGACACAATAAAATAGAAAATAGTTTAGAATATCTATGGTTACCACATATCTATTCCTGCACTTGAGATCTTTGGAGGACATGATTTTAAAATAGAGTACTTGTTGCAAAGCCTGTTTTCAGAGCTATAACAGCTCTGCTTTCAAAAGGCACTATATAATGCCCAATAACCTGACAGGTGAATAAGATTATCCTAACATTTGGCATTTGAAGATGCACATAAATTATTAAAAATGACTATAGCTTCACAAAGTCCACTGTGGGACCAACAACACTCTAGTAGCACCAATGGTTAATGCGCCTTATAAAGCACAGGTCATCTGAGCAATTAGTACACCTGCCAGAGGTACTGGGGACACAGGTTCAATCTCCATATAATTCCCTTTTCTTTGCAGAGAAAAAAGTTCAGTTCAAGTCCACAGATACACATCTAAATTTATTTTGCAAGATAACCTGGCTTAGGCAATATCACTTTTACCATCAGTGATGCCTTTTCTCACATGTATTTGCAAACTATCCCTCTTTATTGGGTTTTCAAACACCTCCAAGACTTGGTCATCTTGAAAACTTAATTATAGTAACACAACCTTCCATTGACTTTGTACCTCTCTCTACTAAACATCCAAGAATGTTTATCCTTTCTTTTTAAGGTAAAATGATCTGCACTTGCTTATCCCTAAGCTTATTGTAGTTAAACATTCACACCACATTGCTCCAAAGAAATTGCTCACTAAGGTCATGAATGATAGGTTTCAAAATTCACTGAACACTTAGTGGTCTTGCTTTTGTTCCCACTCTTCTAGTATTTGACACTATGACTCACTACATCTTCTCTTGCTTGTATGACCTCATTATTTCCTTCCACCACCTCAATAGTTCCCTTTTAGTTTTTCATAAGAAATCTTCTGTTTTCCTTAAATATATGTGTTCTCAATGTTTTAATTATTTTCTCTGGAACATGCTCACCACCTTTCCACTCTTCTCATTTGAGTGGAAAACCCAAGCCAGACAATCATCTAAGTTTCCTTTGGTTATCCTTCACAATCCTCCTGTGATGACTGAATACAGAACTATCTTTTAGAATAACAGGAGTGAGAAAAGCAAATATTTCAAAAGTCATTTCCCTCCACACTAGCACCAAGAATAATCCTGACCTCTCTTCTCTCTTCACATGCAGTTGCTATTTTCCTCTTTTTCCTGCTGAGTAGTGACAATCTACCAAATTCCAGATCCTGTTCTCATCACTCACACCATGAGCACCCAGATGGCAGGGTTTGCCTCTCCTGCCCTTGCTCCATTTAGTAAATCGTCACTTGGTTGTATTACATGTAGGAAATGTTGTATTACTCAAAGTCACACTTGGATTTTATCTACATTTAAATTCATATCTCCGACATATTTTCTTCACATTGTCATGAGCACTGTACTCTGGCACCTGCTATCTCCCTCATCCTCATTCATAGCCGTCACCACTACACCTTTGCTGTTGAACTCTTTGACCTCTTCGCATTCTCAAATGATCTTATGTTCCATCCTAGTCTCTCTTTTGTTTCTCAGAATAAGTTGGTATTTTTTTTAAATCGATGCCAGTTTGCCTATACTAGAACCTTCACTTATAGATGAATGAGCAATCATGGAATGTATCAACCATTTATTTGAAAATACCTCTGCAGCAATATCCATTATTGCCAACAGAATTGAGCTAACTCATCCCCAAGAATTTATAAGAAAGCATGACATACCTTCCTTTTCACTACAGCTATGGTTTTTATCTTCACTACTTCTCCCTCAAAATGATACCCAATAGACAGACAGTACTCGAGGAACCTACTAGTTACCTGGAGAGAATGTTAAGCCACATTTAAGATTATTCAGGGAAAGGCCATAGAATTTATTGGTTTCTAGGAGAGAGAAACCAAATAAAAATGCCCACATTCATATAAATCATCCATGCATAATGAAGGGCAGAAGACCTAAACTTGTCTTAGCTGTAGAGGATACTGTCCCTGTGACCTTATGACTTCACCTTTTCTCCATCTTACACTGTTCTGTACCATGTCTGAGCCATTGATAACATGTAAATTTAATCTTAGATTAAAAAATAAAAATAGTAGTAAATCAAATGCTTAAGTTAAGCAGTGTCATCTCCATCTCTGGTGGCTACTCCACTGGTTGGAGCATGAGTATACATATTATAACTGAACTTAAGAATCCACCCTTCAACAAAAGTATATATGGGAACATATAAGTCTTCAGAGAATCAGAGTGGAAAATATAACATTCAGAGGTGATAGCACGCAAAAGAGAATTTATTGTGAAGTCCAGGGTTGTAACTTAAAGCCCTCAGGGCATAGGCCTATCTATCGCTAAAGAATCATTTAAAAGGCAACCTCTGGTGATAAAACCAGAATTCACATCCTTTTCTCTGTCTTAACAATTTTTGTCTCTATTGTGATTTTTTACAGTTTCTTTAATATTGCCTTCTTACCTGAATTTTCCCGTTAGGTTGTATTACCTTTTTGTTTGATGACTTGTTTGGAAATTCTACCCAGGTTGTGATTCTGCTGTTCTCCTGGTAATACTTCTTGATTTACAGCTGATCTGGTTGGTAATGAGGACAGTCTATCTTCTCTCATTGTTCCATGTGCAAAACTGTACATTCAGTTCAAACACGAAAAGCCTTCAAGATATAGGAATATATTTGGGTGTTAAAGTCATTACTACAATAATCCCTGAATAGATTTCAAAATTGCATCCTGCAGATGTTAAGTGGTTGGACCATCATTACAATGTAAGATAGCAATAGAAAAGTTATAACTAGTGGCATTCATAGATCACTCTGGCCTAGGATATAGAGGATATGCTTATAAATTATTACCGTTACACAAATCTGTTCAGCACTACACTGGATGACAAAAAATGAATAAAGAACTTGGGGAGGAAACGAGATGGAAGTGAATATTGACAAATGCTAAATCTTGAGTGTTAATTCAAACAGATAAGTAGCACAGATGAGAACAGGAATGGAGGGAAGAGAATTCACTCCAAAAACTCTGAAAGTTTGATTAATAAAATGAATATATAACTAAAATATTTCCAAGGTAAAAAAATACTAATTGATATAAATAAAAAGTATAGAAAAAATGATAGTATTTACAAGAGTCAGAAAGGCAAAAGTTGTTGGTATGTACTCACTACTTTATAGAGGAGAGGAATCCTTAATCTGGGGGGCATGGCCAGCTTATTCACCTGGGAGATATATCAGTTATGGAGCAGGGATTATTCCTTGACTTGAATGAAACATTTTACAGGATTTCTCTCCTCTCTGTGCCCTGAATTCATGTTTATAAACTTACTTTTTGATATCTAAACCAGTATTCTTAATATCAATATACCAGTAAAATGGGTAACTTTATTAGAAGGTGAATTATAGCACAGTCTTCTAGATTTTTTTCAAAAAAGTGTATTATTGCTTGTACCTGAAGAAACTGTCTTTTAAAATGTTATATTGATCTTTGGCATTTAATAACTACATGAGTACAAGCAACTCTATAGCATTGAAAACATTGTTTTCTCAATATACCGAGTTGAGAATCAAATATCTTGAACTGTGGCAAATTCCCCTAAAAGCCACACTGCCTGAGGTAGTACAATCTGGGTAGCATTTCTTAGCAAATATGTCAATTTTAGTGTACACATTTTCAACAACAATGCAGCAGATTTAAATTCAATGAAATTCATGTGAAAAAATAACTACCAAATTAATCAGCAATGAAAATTTAATTAGGGAGCTCTAAAGTAATTAAATAGAGTATTAAAAGAAAAAGAAATAACAACCACGGGAAAGACTGTATCTAGAGACTTGTACAGAATCCTAAACTTAGTGATGTAACAATTAAGAGAATTAGAATTACTATGATAACTATTTTTGAATATTTTAAGAATTATCAATTGCTAAATGGAATTGATTTGTTTCATGAAACTGTAAAGAGTCAGAACCAAGATCCGTGAGTCAAAGTACAAGGGAAAAAGATTTTACTTTTCTTAATGAAATGGACTGCTTTGTAGGAGAAGTGAGCCAGGCTAAAGAGCAGCCTCCTTTGGAGATATTTTTTAAAAATTCCTGTAATGAGTAAAAAGTTGAACTAAATAAGTTCTAAGTGATATTCCAACTTAGAAGTTTCCTTGCTTAAAGTGCTTAGTGGAAGACTGAGTAAAGAACGTATGTATTCTGGGTCCTGGTCCAAGATTCTCTTTATTATTTTCTTTTCCTGTCATTTGAAGATTGATTTTTCTAAGACATGGAGAAGACATTTACTTACCTGATATATATTTCTTTGTATAATTGTGTTCTGATTCTTGAGTTGCAAAAAACAAAAAACGAAGCAACACCCTCAAATAGCATCAAATTGTTATTACCCACACAAAAACAATCACTTGCATGCTAGATAAGCAAAATGACTCTTGAGTATATCTTCTTTTCTTAGTTTTATGCAGTAATGTTCTGTGACTAGTAATTGTATGTTTGAAATCTAACTCACATGAAATATTAGACAGGCAGTACTAACTAGTCACTCAAGGATTTTTTTTATTAATCTGCCACAAGCAACTCCATTCCCAATATGGCAGTTAAGTGATAGAGGGATGATTCACTAATCACACACTGAGAAGAAAATAGCTTATGTGTTCTATTTTTGTCTTCATCAAATAAAGCACCAAATGCAAAAATGTTTATTGTGAAGTACTCTCCATGAGAATAAAGAAAATGGGATATAACCTGAGTGTTTTAACTTCTGTAGAATCCTGTCATATGTGAAACTATCTTTTAATTGTCATTACTTCGTGATACACAAATTTGGGTTCCCAAATGACAGACTAATAGAGAGGGAGCACTAATCATTGAGGGATAGGAAATTAAAGAGCAGAAGTCAGGGCTGATATGAACCAATTAACCGAATGTTGGCCATGCCAGTATAATATATCCAACAAAACTCAAGGAGTTGAAAGCAGGCATCAAATAACAAAATGGTGTGTGCTATTTGTTCATTTGTTAAGAAATTATATCAGAATAAACCTATGTTTCTTTTTAATAGCCACATGTGACAGTTAATTTTTTTTTACTATCTAGAGAAGGAAGAAAACACTGTCAGTCTCTAAAGGTTATATGTATATTTTGCCTTACAATTTAGTATCTTTTCACTATTCTCTTCAAGTTTGTTTTATTTTAATTTAATTGTGTTACTTTATATTATTGTGATGTTGACTCTATTATTTTAAAATTCAAGGAATAATGTATGTATTTATTTACAATACAATAATAAAATAATTTCTCAAATTTGTTTGAATTTTGACTTAAAATATCCAATTCTTTATAAAAGCATTATTTTGCTTAACATTATTTCATATACATGCCATTGTTAAAATTGAGAAGAAATGAATTACTTGACTCTAACATCTGAAAACATTAGACATTAGACATTCATTCATCCATTCACTGATTTTGCTGTCATTTGGAAGAATGAACACACATACAAAAGTTAACTAAAAGCATATAATAGAATCTCCTAAATGAGCTGTAATGACCAGAGCCTCAGCACTACTACCAAATTTTTAAAATAGGATTCAGAATTGTTTTCCCTATACTCTGTCAGATGGTCCAAATATAATTTGTTCTGTTTCTCCCCTCTTTTCACATTGCATGCCAAGCCTTGTGGAAGCCTACTTTTAGAGTATTCACAGTGTCAAGGATGCTCTCAACTATAAGTGCAAACACCCAGGCCTGGCTGGCCACTGCCCCAGACTTTACTCCTATGCACTGCAGCCATCATTACAGGACAGGCAGTCTCTGTCTTGCAGTTTTTGAGCTTTCCTGTGCCTATCCCTGACTATCCCTCTCCTTCCACTGATTCTAAGTCTTAAAGACTATCAAAAATGCACACAAAATTCTTGCTGGTGTTGGGTGGGGAGCAATGGTGTAATGAGGCTGGTATGGTAAATTAGATCATGAAGTACATACTTTATCCTATCAGTTTTGAGAATTTATTGAAATTTTTTTAAGCAGATGAGTAGATGATGAGTGGTTGTGGGGAAGGATAAATTTTTGGTGACTTGTAGGAGGGATTGGGCATGGAGGGGAGAGTGTGTAGGTAGACATACCAGCACAAAAATAAAAAGAGTGCTGAATAAAGAAGATACAGAAGAATTTTGATCTCTACCATAAAATCGCTTATAATTTTTTTGGAAGGCATATAAAATCATTTCCTCTTTTCTTTAGAATCAGCTTGACAGTGCCACTATGAAATACTGTATCATCTCATCACATACAACGAAAAATGGGAACAATACACAAAAATGTTAATGTTCTTAAGTGTATGGATGAAAATATCCATGTTGCTGTAAGTCAGTAAATAGAAGAGACCAAGGAATGTTACCTTACTGATCACTTGAATTCTTGTCATAGATACCAAATGAAATGGAAAATGTTAAAAAAAAAAAAAGAAAAAGAAAAAAAAGACAGTAAGGCCTAGAAAAATATTGATGTTATGTTAAGGAATATTTAGCCCTTTAACAAACTCAGCCATTTGCCTGACAATTTCCTTCTTCATGTATTTGTTTAGGAGAAAGAAATGGAGAAAGAAACAAGAAGCAGTTAGAATTTAGGATTACAAAAACAAGGCAAAGGGTAGATACACAGAAGTGTCCATGTTGGACAGCTCTTCTTCTGGCAGTGTTTCTGTCAGAATGTAAAGGAATAGGAGAAAATCACCATGAGAACAGCAGACTTGTCCACAATGCCTGCATAGAAGAATAGCCTTGGTTTATGAATAAATGCTCTCTGTGTTTCTGGCTCAGCTTTGCCTTGTCTGCCACCTGATTCAGTCCACATTTTACCTGCTGGCTGCCACCTTTCATATACACACTAGCACTATTTTTTGGCAATACTCAGCTATGTAGCATCACCTAAGGCACCATTACACTGTCAGTTTAGCTGGTTAGCTGGAATGCTCTACAGTCGAAAGGCACAGAGGGTTGGTTTAATCAGACCATTTGGCTTTGTACAGAAAACCTCTCCCCCGCAGGGCCTGCAGCTGTCTTTATTCCTGCCCCTTAGGGACATGTGTAGTTGTCCTGACACACCAGCCCTGTCTGAAAAACCATTCAAAGAACCTGCTGTGACGAGAGGGCAATTTTAAGAGCATCATCCTGTGGGAAGACCACATTGTTTTTCCACTGGTCATGTTGTTTGGTGATTTGTTTGTCTTATGATGCTTACAAGTAGCTCATGTCCACCTACAATTTGAACAGCTACATGGTCTATCAATTGTAGTCTACCATCTTCACATTTAGAGGTCATCGAAGACCTTCATAGCAAGTATGTAATCACGCCTGGTCTTGGACTTGGCTAGGACCCAGTATTTGTAGATAAGGTCAAAAGGTAATGTTATTAAGTGGCATTATACAGACAGCCAAGAAACCCTATACGGATGTTGCTATAGGTATGTTTCTCAGAGCCATAAAGAATAAAAAAGTTTGCTACCAACACCCTTTGTAAATTTGTGGTCTGCTTTAAAACTTGATGTTATATTGACATCATGCCTTGACTTGTACACTATAACATTGAAGGACAGAGATGTTGTATCGCTTCTTTTGTCTAGTCTGATGTAATTTCAGTTTACACCAATGTTGTTTACTGACTCTGAGGCATGTGAAAAAACTGCTTGGGAGGAGAAATCAATGAAAAATTTTAATTGTTTTTGTACCATGTTTATATGCTGTATTTTGAACATACAGCATTTTACAAACATACTAATCATTTATATAAACAAATCAAATTGCAATATTAAAAGCTTATAAAACTGTACCAATTTTACTGAAAAAGAGACTGAGTATCAAGTATATTTGAAATCAACTATCATGGAAATTCAAGGCAGAAATATAAAAATCTGCTGTTTTAAAGCCAGGTGCCATTACATAAACATGATTTAATCTTAGAACAAAGCTAATAACCCCAATGGATATAAAATTTAAAAATATCAAAATAAATTGGGCTATGAATCATTCATTTTTGTATCCAGAGAATATGATAGAGTGGCTAGCACATTGTAATATTTTAATATGGAAGACTATATAGCTTACCGATACTGAAATATATAACAAATACATATTAAATGCACAGTTAAGGTTGCCAATGTGTTAGAGAAATCAACAGGAGCCAGAAACTGAGAGGAAATTCTGGAGGAGGCGGGGAAAGACTGTTAGCGATAGTACACAAGGGCTGTGGTTGTTAGCACAAAAGCAGTCAAAGGAGATGAGACCTTGGGCGGGCAGAGTGAATTAGAGCTAAGATGCCCAAAACGTTAAACAGAATCAAGTATTATTTCTTCACAAACTGATGAAGTAGGAAACAAAAAAAAAGAAGCAAAAGATGACCTGCAGCAGTGGGAAATTTGTCTCTCTTGCTCAAGCCCTGCCTTCATTCAGACCTGCCCTCATTCAGGACTTTATTGGTGAAACACCTTTGTGGCTATACTAAGAGCATTTCCCTCTGGAGAAGTTCTGTGCTTCTTTCTGCCCAGTGTCTAAATGTATTTATTCACTAACTCTGGACAGCTATTATTGTATATTTTTTTCAGGTTTGGGCTTATGAAATTAGAAAATACACAAGCACATCATTTACTTTGAGCAAGTCTGTAAAAGAACCACCATGATATAGCGGAACTTCACTTTAATAGAACTTTTAGATAGAGACTATAACCCAAGACAAGACAAATAAGATCAGTCAGCTTTGGGGAAAAAAAACAATGAATCTTTTAATATTTTCTATTTTTTATTTCAGCATGGTATGGGAGTACAAATGTTTAGGTTACTTATATTGCCTTTGCCCCACCCAAGTCAGAGCTTCAAGTGAGTCCATTCCCCAGATGGTGAGCATCACATCCATTAGGTGTGACTATACTTATCCCCTCTTTCCCCCTTCCACCTGCCTGACACCGGATGAATGTTACTACCATGTGTGCACTTAAGTGTTGATCAGTTAATACCAATTTAATGGTGAGTACATGTGGTGCTTGTTTTTGCATTCTTGTGATACTTCACTTGGTAGAAAGGACTCCAACTCTATCCAGGATAATACAAGTGATGCTAGATCACCACTGTTTTTTGTGGCTGAGTAGAACTCCATGATGTACACATACCACATGTTATTGATTGACTCATGTATTGATGGGCATTGGGGTTGTTTCCACATCTTTGCAATTGTGAATTGTGCTGCTATAAACATTCTAGTGCAGATGTCCTTTTTATAGAATGTATTTTTTTTCCTTTGGGTAGATGTCCAGTAGTGGGATTTCTGGATCAAATGGTAGTTCTACTTTTAGCTCTTTGAGGTATTTCCATATTGTTTTCCACAGGTATATAGTCTTTGAAATTAAAAACTCAATAGATGAATGAAACAACAGATTAGAGATAGCTGTAAAAAATTAGCAAACACTAAAGAATTTATGCAGAATGTAACATAGAGAGATAAAAACAGGAATGGATTTTTTAAAGACAACATAAAACATGGAAGATAGAATAATAAGTTCTAATAAAATTCTAATGTTAACTCTAGATGAAGCAGATAGAACATAGGGAAGAAGTAACACAGAGTTATGTTTGGGAAATGAGGAAAGGCATTATGGTATATCAGATTGTTATGATATGAATTATTAATAGATAGACCAGGTAGCTTAAATAACAAACATTTATTTCTCACAGTTCTACAGGCTGAGGAGTTTGAGATCAGGATGCCAGTATGGTTGGGTTGGGTGAGTGCCCACTTCCTGGTTTCCTCATATGGTGAGACAAAGAGGGCTAAGGTCTCTTCATCTCATGCAGGCACCAATGCCATTATGGGTCCTCTAATCCTACGACTTCATCCAAACCTAGTTATCTCTCAAAGATCCTATCTCCAAATACTATAACATTGATGATTAAGCCTTCAACATATGAATTTTAGGGGAGCACAAACATTCAATCCATAGTAGACATGACTCTTCAAATTTGGCATGAATAAGTCCCAATCAAGTAGAAACACACAGATACGCTGTTATGACAATGGAAGAAACCAAAACAAAAAAGAAGTTTATAAATGCAACAAGAAAGTAAAAGATGAATTAGTTCAAGAGAATTCAACTAGATGTATAATTTTTTTTAACAGGACCCATAAAATCCAGAGGCAATTGAATAATACCTTCAAATGATATTTGAGCAAAGACTTAAAGCAGGTATATAAACTAGCCATTTAAATTTCAAAGGGAGGGGCTTGGAGAACATTCTGAACCAAGGCAATGGCAGTACAAAGTCTTTAAGAGAAGAATATGACGTTTTTTCAATTTCAAAGTGTTAAAGGAATATAAATGTTTTTGTTACATGGATACATTGTATAAGGCTGAAGTCAGGGCTTTTAGTGGGCCCATCCCAGAACAGTGTTTATTGTACCTGACATGTAAGCTTTTGTCCACCATCCACCTCTCGCCCTCCCCTCTTCTTGATTTCCAATGTTCTTTACATATCTTTATGCCCATGTGTACCCATCGTTTAGCTTCTATTTATTAGTGAGAACATATAGTGTTTGTTTTTCCACCCCTGAGATACTTTACTGGGAATAATAGGCTCCACTTCCATCCAAATTGCTACAAAAGACATTATTTAATTGTTTTTTATGGCTGAGTAGTACTCCATAATAAATAAATACGCATATAGTACCACATTTCTTTATCCACTCATCAATTGATGAACATTAAGGTTAATTCCACATCTTCACAATTGTGAATTGTACTGCAGTAAGAAATGACTTTTTGTTCAAGGAAAAGGCCAGTGTGGCTAGAGTAGACTCAGAAAAGAGAGAAGCAGCAAATGAAATCAAAGAAAAAAGGGGCACAGTTATGTGGTGTCCCATAAACTATTAAACTTTCACCTTACTTTTAGTGAATTGTGAAACATTGCAGAGTTGTGAGCACAGAAGTGACATGATGTGATTCACACTTTAAAAAGATTACACTGAGAGTCTTAAAAACAGTCTGTTTTGGAGCAAGGATACATTTAGGGAGACCAGCTAATAGGCTGTTACAGTAATCTAGGCTTCGATGCTGGTGCTGTAACAGGAGAAGTGGCAAAAAGTGTTTCAATTCTGGGACTATTGTGAAGGTAGAGTCAACAGAATTTCCTGATTGATTGGATATAGAATGTAGCAAAAAGAGATGAATCAAGGACAATTCAATGACTTTTGGCTTGAGAAGCTCGGAGTTTGAAATTGGCTTCAACTGTGATGAAGAAGGCTCCAAGTGAAGCTTATTTTGGGAAAGAGATACTATTTGGGTTTTAAACATGTTATATTTGACAAGATAAAGTTTAAATGTAGAAGGATATTGCTAGAACTCATATGTTTCATCAATAATTTTTGCTGTTTCTTAACGCTGCCCTCACCTTTGTAAATAGACCCTTTATTAAACTCTCTTCAATTACCTTATTTGAAATTTGTTTCCTGCTAAGACTATGAAATTATTAAATGAATAATTGATTAATGAATATAAACCCTTTTACTTTCTTAGATCCTTAATTCCAGAATCTTTTAAAGTGAAATAAATTGATGTTCAAAACTTATAAAAAAGAAGTTACTGGATTTAATTAGTAGTATGTTAGTGGCATTTCACGTGTTTAGTTCATATAATTAACTACTATTGTAGGAATAACTATAGGTAATCTATGTGTCTATTGGGGGTTTCTGTTTTGTTTTGATTTCTTTTGTTTCTTTCCCAGGTGAAAATCAACAATGACATGTCCTTGTAGGATCTAGGAATGCTATTGATCATATTCCTATAAAGAGAGAAAAGGCTAATGTACACAAGGCTATGTCCAAAGTTACACTTTGGTGATAAAAATAGATTTTCATAATGTGAAGCATCAGAGGACATTTTGTGAAAATGGATGCCAAAATGTGGAACATGGCAATCAGCAATATGGAAATGAGAAATAAAACCTGCTTAAAGCTAACAGATGTCAAGACTCTACCCAGGGATAAAGTACAGCCTTTATCGTCTTTTTAAAATTTCATCTATGAATTAATACACGCCTTTCAAGCCCACATCTCTCTCTCCCCTGCTTGTGGGATGATGTATGATAGGGGAAGGAGAAAGAGCTCCTGCAATACGCCATTACCCAAAACAGATGCAGCTCATGTTTTAACACCTATTCAAACAATGCCCCTTGTAGGTGTCATGCTCAATAAAACATTTGCACTCTAAAACTCAGAATGAATTAAAGAGGGAAAGAAACAAAAGCCATACTTTTTTAGAACTACATTTATATTGAAATTTAAACACCCAAGTGAAGGAGATTTACATAAAAGAATATGACCTACATGATATAATGTACATGAGTGAAAATTGCTTCTCAGTTCTTCATAAAATTTTAGCCTGACTGGCAGGTACAACGTAAAAACAATATGCATGTTCTGCTTTCATTTAGATTTTCACTCTCCCATGTCACATTGGATTATATATTTATTTAATATTTTAGCACAACAATAATCACTTCAAAGCATATTAGTGCTGTGCCCTTCTGCGATATAAACAAAAATGTGCCAGAACACAGAATTCTTGCTTTAACCCTTGGTCTAACATGGCTTAATGTAATGGTATTTTCACAATTTATGAGGAAAATATAAAACAAAGGTTTTATACACTTCCCACTCATACACAGATACACACACACACATACTATCACATAAAGGCAGCTATTCACATAGACTAAGTCAACAAAATTGTATCAAATATTTTTGATACTCTAGGAATTGCGAATGAGTTTCTACTTAATGATATACATTTGTTTCTAATTTGTAAGCCCATAAGTATTTATTAAATATCTAATAAAAGACAGATAATACACTAAATAGAGGAGAAAAGAAAATGGATACAGTATAATGTCATTATTAAAATAATGCAAGGAAGAGTATGATAATCCTAGAATCAATGTCTAGAATTATTTTCAGTAATTTACAAAATAAACTTATTTTTGCAGTATTTTAATACTGAGATAAAACATTTATGTTTGATAAGTGGATGCGGTACTTCATAAAATATTGTGTTATTGAAACTAGCTACTTCCAGCAAGGATTCCTATAAAAGACTATTGGAATACTTAAGGTAGGAAAAATAATAAACCCTAACTATGATGGTAAATATACATGTAGTGCTTGGGTAAAGCTATCATTTGTGTTTATATGGTACAGTTGGCATGACTTGCTATATGACAGAATGTGGGAGTGTGAGATGAGGAACTCCCAGGGTTCTGAGTTCGGGAATTAGGTGTGGTAGTGATAAATGCAGACAGAAGAGCAATTTTAGGCATATTGAAGTAAATATACACGTTAACCAAATATCACATATGACCTAAAATTCAGAAGATCAGAGATGGAGAAGTATTTAAAAGCCATTCACATGCAGATGATAATGATGATAATTAAAACTATGAGGATAGATGTGAACATGCAAACATAATACACAAAGTAATGCTAAAAGCCAAAGCAAGGACCCAAAATAATAACAGTATTTAAGGAGCAAGTAGATGGGAGAATATCTCCTGTTCACAACAGGAATGAGGTGAGGACAAGAGGGAAATACTACAGAGACACATGGAAAACATGGAAAGAATATTGCCATGGAAGTCAAGTGAATGGATAGTTCTCAGAAGAAAATCAGCAGTAGCCAATGCAGTAGAGATATCCAGCTATGTGTAGCACTAAAAATGGACCATAAAGTTCCATTTCCAGGAATGCAAGACTAGGACATTTAGGCCAACAACCTGATGAGGGGAACTAAAAAATAAAAATAACAAAGCTGGACTAAATAAAACAAAATGAAATCATCAGATATCCAATAATGTAGAAAAAATGTTATAGAAGGTGAATAGGATAGTTAATGTTATTCACTACGTTTTCCTATTTTCAGTGAATTGTGACTAAACAGATATAATTAACAAGATTTCTTCTAGATAGAATAAGTATCTGCTGCTAAAGCATGAGAGAATTTAAGAATTAAAGAAAACACACTGATAATTTGCTGTGAATATGTGAAGTATTGGCACATTTCAGTGTACTTCTTAGGTATTTCTCCATCCTTTGTTTCTCCAAAGGTAAGATAAGCAGCCTAGCTCTCATGTATTACAACTTGTCTGAGAAACTGTCTTCAAATCTAATTGTCTGAAGAAGGAAATTTCTAAATAAAACTTCTCAGGAAAGGAAAAAGCCTATTGTTTATTTTCAGTGAGAGTTGTCGACGACCCAACTCTTAAAATTGTTTCCAAAATGTTTTGCGTCTTTTTGTCATTTTTTTTATATCAGAAGAATTATCTTTCCATGGGACTATTTAAAAGAGTGAACATAAGGACAAAATAGAACGTGTGTGGAAAGACTAGCTCTGAGTGTAATACAGTGAACGAACCCAGGCTCTGGATAAACATAAAGCTGTTATTTTTCTATTAGATTTTTAAATGTAAAATTCAGCCTTTGCAAAAAACAGTTATTTTTTTCAGTGATATTGTTCCAGATGCCTTAATTTTGTCTCTAATTCAGTTTGTTTTTAACAACATATAGAATTACTAATTTAGGGACAATGAAAATTAATATCCCTAAAAGGGAGAATTTTAAAATGACAGCCAGTTGTGATGCCATAATTCCCATCTAATAGCTTGCATTGATGTATTTACATAAGAAACAAAATTCACAAATGCAGAAAGAAATTAATTTAACATTTAAGCAACCCAAACCCCCACTTTTAGGAGGGATATGGAAAGATGTGAGAGGGTGTAGTTATTAACATGATATCAAATAACCAGTGTAAATGATAGAAAGTCAAAAGCAGAGGGGAAAAAGCACACATAAAATCTCATTGATCAGAAACTTTTTGACTGGCATAATTATTAATTTCTAGTCTTGCATACGTAGCATAACAATGGTATGCAGTGAGATGGATAGATCAAGGACTTCTCAACAAGTCTTCTCTTTTCATGCTAGTTCATCCTCACCTATGGCTTTAATTACCATCCAATTGCCAACAACTCTCAAACCTCCATTCTCTATTCTCCACCTCTCCTCTGGCTGTATAACCTTTCCACTGTCTCAAAGGTACTTCAGACTTTATCTAAATTCAAATTCATGATCTTTCTGCATAAACTGAATCTTCTCAAGGAACTCCTATTTCCATGAAGTGCACCACCATCTATCCCATTTAGCAAGCCAAAAACGTAATTTTTGACATCCCTGTTTCCTTTTCTATTATATAACGTATTATAACTATATGTATATATAACTATAACTATACATATATATCTTTGATTTTGAAAGCTACTGATTTTGCATTCTGTTTTAGACATATGTAAATAATTATTAAGAACATTCTAATTTAATAATTTCAATGCTCCTTTCCAAGCCTGTATGTCAACATCCATGATTCCTTTCTCTGTCTCCTTCTCTTCCTTCTTCTCTCCCTCCCTCTCTTTCTCCTTTCTTTCCTTACTCTCTTTGTCTTCCATCCTTCCTTCTCTTGTTCTCTGACTCCTTCCTTCTTTCTTATTTCTTTCCTTCCTTCTTTCCTTCCTGCTTCTTTGCCTCCTTCCTTCCTTCCTTCTTCTTTGCCTCCTTCATTCTTCTTTCCTTCCTTATTTTTTTAAACTTTGAGGTGGCTAGAATTTTTTTAATAGGTTGTGTGTGTGTGTGTGTGTGTGTACCATACATGAATTCATTTGTTAATTTATACATTCCTTTATCAGGTATATATTTTGCACCTGCTTTGTAGATTACACTATGCTAGGGAATTCATATGCTGGCATAAATTATATCAATTCTCCAACCTAATTGTAGGAAGTTATTTGAGACTTTGTTTTAAAACTGTGATTGAACTAGCTTTCAGGTAGACAAATACGGGTACAACTCTATGTTATTTTTAGACATTACATAGAGATAGATACCTATGAATTGTGTTTGGACTGCCTTTCCAACCACACTATAGAATCTTTCGTTCAGCAACTATAATAGTAATAATTATGCTTGTAACCCTGTGTTAAGACTACTTTCTGAAAGTGAATACGACACAATTTATACTTACATTATAGTATAGTAGAACAATCAAAAAATAAATATATTAACTGTGCTGTGACAGAATGGACAGTGAAAACAGGAGTCATAAACTCCTGGAAGGAAATGTGTCTTGACATTTTTTATAGTAAAGACTGTCCCTCTAGTAACAATTTTTTAGGAGATTTTTCCCTTCCTAGAGTTGTCATAGCACTCTTCTATTCACAACTAACTGAGCTTCCTAGTCTTAACTTAGTAATTTTGAGTAAGCATATGGTGGTCTTAGAAGCCTCTCTCACATTACCTGTGAATCAGTTGAAGAACAGATACTCACCTGGTTACAGTTAATTGGTTATGGTCAGGTCAGAAAATAGATGCCAAATTTAGCCGGTTGTGAAACTTTCATAATAGCATGACCATTACAAGTATTATTATAATTATAATACTATTATCAGTAGTAGTAGCAATAGTCATATCACTATTATTATCCAGAGTTGGAATTATCCAGAAATACAATTTAGCCCCTGTCTCTGAAACCACTTTGGAGGGATCCGCTGATATCAGGGAAATGGTCACCAAGTTATCATTGCGGTTAGAAATATGAAAGTTGTATTGAGATAGGGAAAAGATGATCTACAAAGCAAATTAAACAGGAAAAACAGGAACCAATCTAAATTGATCTGGTCCTAGGACAACTTTAAGTCCACAGGAGAATGACACAGGTTGTCCAAGTCAAGATTAGAATTTAGGGAGATCAGTGTTTAGGGGCAAGGAAATCACTCTAGATCAGAATAGGATCAAAAGAACAGGACATGTCTGTCAAAATAGAGAAAGTTTTTGTGATCAGATGAGATTGGGTGATTTCAGGGTGGTATGGCCATAGTTGTTAAAACGTCCATACTGCTCAAAGTGATTTACAGATTCAATGCAATTGTCATCAAAATACCAATGTCACTTTTCACAGATCTAGAAAAATTAATCCTAAACTTCACATGGAACAAAAAAGAGGTTGAATAGCCAAGGCAATCTTATGCAAAAATAACAAATTTGAAGGAATCACATTACCTGACTTCAAATTATACCACAAGGCTATAGTAACCAAACAGCATGGCACTGGTGTAAAAGTAGAGACATAGACCAATGGAACAGAATAGAGAGCACGGAAATAAAATTATATGGATATGATCAACTGATTTTCAACAAACTATTCAAAAACATACACTAGGTAAAGGATGCCCTATTCAATAAATGGTACTGGGAAAATTGGATGGCCACATGCATAAAATTGAAAGAAGATTCCTGTCTCTTAACATATACAAAAATTAACTCAAGATGGATTAAAGACTTAAATGTAGGACCTGAGACAATAAAAATTCCATAAGAAAATATAGAAAAAAACTCTTGCAGACATCAGCCTAGACAAAGAATTTATGACTAAGATCCAAATAGCAAATACAGCAACAACAAAAATAAATAAATGGGATTTAATTAAATTGAAATTTTTTTTGCACAGCAAGGGAAATAACCAACAGAATATATAGACAATCTACAGAGCTGGAAAAAATATTTATAAAGTATTCATCCAGTAAAGGACTAATATCCAGAACCTATAAAGAACACAAACAAATCAGCCAGAAAAAACAAATAGCCCCATTAAAAAGTGGGTGAACAATATGAACAGAGTGTTTTCAGAAGAACATAGACAAATGGCTAAGAAAGACATGAAAAATTCTAACTTCACTAATTATCAGGGAAATATAAATTAAAAACAATGAAATACCACTTTACCTCATTAGAATGACCACTATTAAAAAATTATAAAACAATACATGTTGCATGGATACAGTGAAAAAGGGACACTTATACGCTATTGGTGGGTAAATTAGTATTACCTCTATGAAAAACAGTACAGAGATTCCTCAAAGAATAAAAAGTAGACCTACCATTTGATTCAGCAATCCTTTTGCTGAGTATCTACCCAAAGAAGAGAAGTCGTTATATAAAAAAGACACCTACACCTGAATGTTTATTGCAGCACAATTCATAATTGCAAAGATATGGAACATAAGTGTGCATCAATTGACACTCAAAAAATATAGATTAAAAAATGTGGAGTGTATGTGTGTGTCATACACACACACACACACACACACACATACACACACCCCAAAGTACTACCCAACTCAGCCATAAAAAAGGAGTGAAATAATGCCTTTTGCAACAACTTGGATGGAAGTGGAGAACATTATCCTGAGCAAAGTATACCAGGAATGCAATAACAAACACCACATGTCCTCACTAACAAATGTGTGCTAAACAATGAGAACACAGGGTCATATAAAGGTGTAAAGGACATTGGAAACTAATAAGAAAGGGGGAGTGTGGGGGAGCAAGGTACAAAAATGTACCTATGTACCTATTCGGTACAGTGTACACTATTATGGTGATGTACACACTAAAAGCCATGACTTCAGCATTATCATATTCATCAACATAACAAAAACACTGTACCCCCTTAATATTTTGAAATAAAAAGAAAAAAACAGAGAAAGCTTCTCAGGGATTTGAGCCCAACTTTAAAATAGAGATTCATCACCGAGAACAAACCATTTACCTACCCATTAGGTCCTGACAAATCTTGTCCTGAAATCAAATCAGAAAATTCTGCTAGTCACATTACCTCACAAAGTAGATATAACTACACATATTTCCATTTCTTAGCCATATAAAAAATAAAAATTGTATATTATAGACCTAAATATTTGTCTTTATTTTAATAATTCACCATTTAATTTTTTTTATTTTAACATATTATGGGGGTACAAATGTTTAGGTTACATATATTGCCTTTGCCCCACCCAAGTCAGAGCTTCAAGCATGTCCATCCCCCAGAGAGTGTGCACTGCATTTTGATTATCATCATTAAATAGTAGTTAAACATGCAAAGAAACTTAAGGATCATTCAGACACATTTCCTTATTTTTCTGATGACAAAACTTAGATCCAGAGAAGTTAAGTGACTTTGTGGACTCACACATATAGTTAGTGTTGAAACCAGTATTAAACCCTTGATATCCTAACTTCTAGTGTGGTGCATTGTTCCAATATGCCACTCTACACCTGGATGTGAAAGTCTGTGAACACAAACAGAATACCTACAGTAATATATGAATAGCTTTACATTAAAAAGTAATCATGGGACATGCTTGAAAAGTAGTTGGGGAGTGGAATTAGGGGTCTCAATAGGGGAAAGGAATTCCTCTAAAACTGATTTATGTGATTAACTGTACACCTCGGTAAATTCACTGAAAATCGTTTAATTGTACACTTAAAATG
>CAUYRT010106179.1:0-36010 GCA_963574885.1 Lepilemur ruficaudatus
AATGTTTATAGCAGCACAATTCACAATTGCAAAGATGTGGAAACAACCCAAGTGCCCATCAATACATGAGTGGATTAATAAAATATGGTATATGTACACCATGGAGTACTATTCAGCTATCAGAAACAACGGTGATATAGCACCTCTTGTATTTTCCTGGATAGAGCTGGAATGCATTCTACTAAGTGAAGTATCCAAAGAATGGAAAAACAAGCACCACATGTACACACCAGCAAACTGGTATTAACTGATCAACACCTAAGTGGACATATAGGAACAACATTTATCGAGTGTTGGGCAGTTGGGAGGGAGGAGGAGGGGATGGGTATATACATACGTAATGAGTGTGACGGGCACCATCTAGGGGATGGACATGCTTGAAGCTCTGACTCCGGGGGGGAAGGGAGGAAGGCAACACGCATAACCTAAACACTTGTACCCCCATTATATACTGAAATAAAAAAAAAGTAAGAAAAGATACCTAATAGATACTGTAAACTTACAATGTCTAACACTGATTCATAATCTTCTTCTCGATAACTGCTTGATCAGTAGTTTTCTGCATCTCAATTGATGGCAAGTCCATCATCCTTCCAGTTACCCAGTCATGCTGCTCAACTTCTCCTTTTCTCTCAAAGTCTGCATTCAATGTACCTGAAAATTCTGTGGGGCTACCTTGAGAATATTCCAGAATATGACCATTTGTCACAACTTATGCTAGCCACCTGGTCCAAAATACCGTCATCTGACACTGAATTCATCTCTGTTTCTACCTTTTCCCACCCCCACTGCCAGGCTATTCTCAACATAGCAATTTGAGGGATCCTTTAAAAATGTAAGTTGGGTCATATCACTCCTCTCTGAAGACCCCCAAAGCCTCCCCTGCACCCTCTGATTCTCTCAGAATGAAACCCAAATCCTTCATTTGTCTCCCACGCATTATGTGATCTTGTTCCTCATTAGCACTCCGGCCTTACATGCCAGCCACATTGGCCTCTTGGCAGTTTTTTTTTTCCTTTTAATTTCTTCTCTCTTTTGAAGAATAATTTTACCAGATATATAATTCTAGGTTGGTGGGTTTTTTTTTTCCCCAATACTTTAAATATTTCACTACGCTCATTTTTGCTTGCATGGTTTCTAACAAAGTAGTTAGCTGTAATTCTTTTTTTTTTCTTTTAGAAATATATGTATATTTTTAAAAATAGGAATGGGTCTCACTGTGGTGCCCAGGCTAGTCTCAAACTCCTAGCCTCAAGTGATCCTCCCACCTCAGCCTTCCAAAGTGCTGTGATTATAGGTGTGAGCCACTGCACCTGGCCTGGCAGTTTCTTGAATCCCTTACAGACTCCCTCTTAAGGCTTTTGTGCTGGCTGTTCTTTCTGGCTGGTAGGCACTTACCCCAATACCCATGTTTCCTCCTTCCCTTTGCATCCAATATCTGGTTAAATGTCATCTTCTCAGAGCTTTCTCTGTATAAAACAGCAACTCCCTTGTCTATTACTTCTGTTCCTTTGATCTTCTTCTTTTTAAATATCACTTATAACTTTTAGACATGTATTAATTTATGTATATATTATCTGCCTCCTCCCACTAGAGTGTCAACTCTATGAGGTCAGCGACATAGTTTTTGTTAACTCCTTATCCACTGCACCTAGAAAGATGCTTGGCACAGAATAAACATTCAGTTAAAATATTGCTTATTTAATCAATAAATACTTATTGGCATAATTTCTGGAAAGATACATGGAATGCATCTAGCTTCCTTTGGCAAGGAGGACTGAGTTGGAAATAGATTTACTTTTCATTGTATACTATTTCCTAATTAATATTTTAACCATATAAAATTAGTTTTTCTCAGCTTAAAGAAATTAGTTAATAAATGAAAACAGTATATAAAATAGAGTGTACTCATTCAAGATTTGTTTTGTTATCCAAATGTGAGCTAGTATAGACTATCCTTTTTGTGGCTATATTGTGAAGATGTTGGGCTGTATCTAATAATATAATCTAGAATTAAGTAAGCTATGCTTTAATTTAAATTGAGTGGTCAGGGCAGGCACAAAGATTACATAACTTATCTGAAGTTATGGAATTTCTGGAAAGAGATGCTTAAAATTTGGATGCATAACATTTCTCTAGTAGGTAATTATGAATAAAATTTTTACTGATTAACTTTTCTCTTACCTGAAAGATCAATGAATGCGTATGATCAAAAAGTTCAAGTATTACAATAAGATTCACAGTGAAAAATAAATCTTCTCACATTTAACTCCTAAGATGCCAGTTTGCCTCCCTGTAGGCAACTGTGTCATTTCCTAAAGGGTTCTCCTCAAAATAATCTACAGATATGCACATATATGCATCTTTTTCTATATTTCATATCTTTTTACATAGTTACCTGCTATTCATACTGTAGTGCACTTTGCTTAAAATGTGATCTTTATTTTAATATTTTCATTTTATTTATTAAAATAAATAAAATTTATTAAATTTTATTAAAATTTTAATATTTTCATTCAGTTCAAGAAGGAAAAGTGAATTTCTGAGACATGTTAATTGCACACACTTCCATGTTGATATTTCAACTACTGTTTTTTCCCCACAAATGGTATTATTTATGCTGAAGCTGCAGAGGGCACTGTAGTCCTTCCAAAAGCATGGTGTATCCTTAGTGTTTCGAAGATCTTGAACGTGGCGCAAATTTTAGAATTTGGAGAAGCTCCTGGTATTAAAAAAAATGCATCAGTTCAAATTATTCACCCATGCTCTTTTATGCATTTCATATAACACTATTTGCAATGTTTATATTAAATAATCATGCCATCACCTTCAATAGGAATAATTTTGCTTAATAGATAAAATGCTTATTTCAAAGGTCATTTTTAGCTCCAATAAGTTTATTATGTCTTCATTAAAAAAAACCTTGAATTGTTAACAGTAGATTTTATGTGTTCTCACCACAAAAAAGTATATGAGGCAATGCATATGTTAGTTTGATTTAGCCATTCCACAATATATACATATTGTAAACCATTATGTTGTACACCATAAATGTATGCAATTTTGTCAACTAAAAAAATAAATAATAACATTTAAAAAATGAATTTCAAATTGAGGATGGATGAGTGTTAAATTAAATATGAAAAGCTCGGTAGGCTTTTCACCTCTACTCACATAGATGAGTCTGTTCTTACATGACTGTTTGTGAGTAGCTCGTCTGGGTTCGGGTTCGTTGGCTGAAATTCTTTTTGTCAAATTATTCTAGTTAAGTCATTATGCAAAAGGTACAAGGGGTGAGCTTTGCTTTTATGTACTTTAAAATATTCTTTCACCTTTCCTTTGAGGTACTTTTTCTATAGTGCTGAGTGAAATTTCTATCTCCTATACTGTTATTGTTTTTATGGTAAATGGTTTAGTTGAAGGTTTTTGTGTTTGTTGGGGGGGGAAAAAGTCAGTCTAGTTTTAGTTTCTAAGTTGTCGGTCACATTGTTGTGAAGTCTTCCAGGTGTAGGCTGAGTGCTTTAAGATTAAGCTACACTTTGAACACTCCAAGCACACTTTCCAGTATGCTTTCCTTGTTACAACTTATCTCCTCTTGTGATTTGAGTGTGTTGTGATTAAGAAATTGGTAATTAGAAATTTGAGGAGGGTGACGGGCAGTGTGTGGGTGCTTCATGACCCTATTCGATTAAGCTCTCTATTCTTAATTTACTGCTAAATCCTCCTTTGGCTTTAGTTTCATAAAGGTTGCTGTTAAATATTGTCCTGCTATTAGAAAATGTAGCCCATTTCTTTCCACCTCATAGACTACACCTTGACCTATCATTTTTGTGTCAAATGTTTGGGCTTACCCTGGGGCCTTGATAGGATTTGCTGGGGATGGCGGTATATAGATTGAATTAGCAAGAGGTGGTGAGGTTGATCAGGATTTATCGATTATAGAACAGGCTCCCCTAGAGGGATATAAGGCACTGCCAAGTCCTTTGAGTTTTAAGCTGTTGCTTGTAGTACTCTGGTGAGTAGTTTTGTTTATCAACCACTTAGGTTTTATGGCTAAGCATAATGGGGTATCTAATCCCAGTTTGGGCCTTAGCTGTCGTGTTTTCAGAATATTAAAGTCACTTTCCTAGGTTATTTTTATTTTAGCTGGAGCATTTTATGGCTTAGATAAAATTTAACTTTATTTGCAGTAATCTTAAACATACTTTATGCTGGATTATATTAGTTCAGGTTAATCGTATGACCGTGGTGGCTGGCACGAAATCTACCAATCCCAGATGTCAGTAAAGCTTAGTCAAACTTTCGTTTATTGCTTAAGTTTTGTCACTGCTGTGTCCCGTGAGGTGTGTTTGAGCCAGGCACGGTGATCTGCCAGTTGGCGAGCTCGGTGCTGCTCCTTTTGGTGGCGGAGACCTAGCGGGCGTTCTCCCTGGAGTGCAGCTACTTGCATGTGTCACCTCACTGATCAGTAACACAAAGGCTGGGACCAAACCTGTGTGTTTACGGGGTAATGTTAACCCGTCTAGGCATTTTCAGTGCCTTGCATTTAGTGATTTCAGCTGTATCAACTTAAAATCCATGCCAGCTGTGGAAAAAGCCTTGAGTGCTATGTCAGCAGTAAAGCCTTATTTTTAGGAACCTTACAAATAAAAGGATTTTTTTTTTCAGCCTAGAAAGCCTGAAATTTGCTCTAAAAATGGGGCTTTGGGGTTTAATTGAGAGTGCAGCTGAAAAGTCACTTCTAGTTGAACTTTAAATTTGGAAACAGTCCTTCAGGTAAAGGGGGGGTTCGGAGTATTATGCTAGTGTTAGCTGGCCTTGAGGCATTCACGTGAGGTGATGTTTTCCTAGCGGGTTTGTCACAGGTAAGGGGGGGTTTATGAACATGGAAAGGTGTTGTGAAGTAAGCAGTATGGGAAGCTCTTGTTTTTGGGGTGTGGCAGGAGCGAATGGACCAAAACTGTGTAAATCTAGAACGGGGGGCGGCTGGGGGGTGGTTTGTGTAGATATTTGGGTACTAAGTATATGTGTGAGTGTACATGTGAGTACTGGTACGTGTATGTGCATGTATGTGTGAGTGTGCATGTGTGTATGTGTACATACGTGCGTATACATGTGTCACTTAATGATTTATGTTCTGCAAGCAAGCGTTAAATAGCCACCTTTGTGGTAATTATGAGGGTAAAGAATGTACATGTTAAGTCAACTAAAGTCAATGTGCCGGGTGCAGGCTGGTGTAGGCCGTGATGAGTCTAAGCATCCCCAAGTACTAAAAATACCAAACGCAAGACAGTGCAGTTAAGCCTGGACATGGGCTGATTAGTCACCAACCCATCGAGATGTCTTATTTAAGGGGAATGAGTGAGCGGTTATATTTGTTATGGCCTTGAAGTAAGAACCAGATGCCAGATATCGTTTCATGTTAGCTGCTGGAACTGCTACGGATAGCAAAGGACGGCTGCAGTCATTACGAATCACACAAATAGGGGAGTTTGGTATTGTGACATAGCCGGGGGGTTATGTTAATCACTGTTGTGATAAAGTTAATGGCTCCTAACATTGAGGACACTGCTGCTAAGTGCCAAGAGAAAACGGTTAGGGCCACAGAGCTCCTGCGTGGGCCAGGTTTCCTGCTGGAGGAGGATATCCTCTCCACCCTGTCCCTGCTTCTGCTACTGAAGAGGCAAGGAGGAGAAGAAAGGATGGTGGTAGGAGTCAAAAGTTCATTATTTATTCGGGGAAATGCCATATCAGGGGCTCCAATTATTAAGGGAACTAATCAGTATCCAAAGCCTCCAATCATGATGGATATTACTATGAAAAAATCATAACGAAGGCATGAGATGTTACAATGACATTTGATCGTCTCCTAGTAGGGTTCCCGGTTGACCGAGCTCTGCTTGAATTAGAAGGCTGAGGGCTGCCCCTACTATTCCTGCTCAGGTCCCAAACAGTAGGTAGACAGTTCCAATATCTTTGTGATTTGTTGAGTAGAATCAACGATTTTCATCGTCAGCCTGTCTTGCAGTTAGGGGCCACCGCTAGGGCTAGATAAGGAAAACTTCACAGGTGCATTTTCCTCACTTGTCATTGGTGAGCATCTTTTTTCCTCTTTGACTATTCCAAACCTTCACCCTCTCCTCAAGCCCAGGTTTCATTCTCATTTTTATTGAGAAAGCAGGGCCATCAGTCAAGATGTCTCCACTCCTAGCTCTCCCACCCTACCTCCTGCACTCCTGCTGATCTATATCCCCACCAATTCTTCCCTCTTTTCACGCACTTCCAGAGTGAAGTATTCATTGTGTTTGAAGTGTGTCCTTCCATTTCTACCCTTGGTTCCTTCCTCTCCGGTCTCCTCCAGGATCCTGATCCAGCAATTATTTGCTCTCTATTTCAGAAAAGTGCTAGACAACAACAAAAAAGAAAAACAATTTGGAATTCCACTACTTTAAAACAATTATCTGAAGTTATTAAGTGAACATTTCTTCTATCACCCACTCATCAAATTTAATTTTCCCAAAGGTGACCTGTGTTAAGTCCCTTTCCGACATTTTCTTGAGTGTATGCAAGAAATCTATCTATCTATCTATATATATAAATAACCATACACTTTTATGTTTCCAAGAATGGAGTCATTATATGCTTACTGAGCTAAAATGTGCTTTTTACACTAACAAATCAATATGTAGATTTGACTTTTTGATAGGGTTGTTTGATTTTTTTTCTTGTTGATTTTCCTGAATTCTATATAGATTCTAGTTTTCAGCCCTTTATTGGATGTGTAACAAGCGAATATTTTCTCCCATTCTGTAGGTTGGCTGTTTGCTCTCATGATAGTTTCCTTGGCTGTGCAGAAGCTTTTTAATTTACTAGATCAAATGTTTAACTACTTATCTGCCAGATGCATTCTGGTAGCCTTTGTTTCTATGTTTCTTAGAGAGAAAGTTCATAGTGTAGTCAATAAAGACTTCATTTCAATTTAAAAAACTAGCGATTGCCCATCATGTGCTTACCATAGTGGGGGTTAAAGTAGAAGCTTATGACGTGTCTTTTCCTGAGGTTTCATACAAAATGAACAAGCACCGTTACATGTGGGGTGGTGAAGAAGGAAAGAAGCCAAGTGTGGAAAATTAGCATTTAGATGAAAAATTACAGATGTGGAAGAATTCTCTTGTTTTAGGATTAAAAAAAATACGTCCTTGTTTTCCCTTCTTCATTTGATTTTTTTGTCTTTATTTTTATTGTCATACAAAAATGTATAACTCCACTTAGTGATATCAACAGTCTCCAGTTTAACAGGTACTGGGCAAATTTTATTATTCTTAGTATTGGTCAGAATGGGCATTGTCCTTGTGGCTTATTCCTTATCACAAAGGGTGGTGAAAGCAGGAAATGATCTGATGCATTTATTGTGTTCTGTGTAGGAGTGTGGGAGGAGGCAAGAGACCTTGAAAGTGTGATTAGAACATGCCCCCAATCTCTCGTTTTCTTTCTTCTGAGGAAGTTGTGTTTGTCCTGTTATCTGGGGGTGACTGAGAGGGTTCAAATCTAAACTCTGAATCAGAAAAGAAGTTCCAACTACAAAAAATAAGAAGTCCAGAAATGAAAAAAATCTACAGGATGGTGGGTTTAATACTTAATAAATAATTTTTGGTTCAAGTGCTAAGCCAAGTCTAGTAGGAGGTTTTACATATACTATTTATGGATTTTGAATAGATACTCATGATTGTGTTTTAAAATAATGTCAGTTATATCTGAATAAAAGAAAGAATGAGACTAAGATGAACTAACAAATGTGGGAATAAATAATGAGAAGTTCCATAATAAAGCATCTGCTATAACATTAATTTAGCTCTATGCTGGCCAAATCAAGCTTCTTGTATCTATAGTTACATGTAGTATAAATTTCTCACCATGAGACTGGAAACATAGACTGGTAACTCTGATCCTGAAGGTAGTTTTACACCAGGGTGCCCATATATTAACAAAATGATGTTACACAATATGACTAAAATGCTGAGTATTTCAGCAATCTACATAGATACCTGTTTCATAGTTTTTCTTGCAACAATAAAAATGTCCTCAGCACATACCTTATATATTTCTGTCTTTGATTTGTATTACCGAAGCCTGTAAATCAGTAGTTCTAAACCTGTTTTTGGATCCAGAGCTCTTTTGAGAATCTCATGAAAGTTAGGCAGTTCTTCCCCAGGAATATGCATAGATCCTTAGAGAAAATTTCTTGAGATACTTAGGATAATGGTTTCCAGTTCCATCCAAAGCAAACACCACATGTGCTCTCTTATAAATTGGAACTAACCAAGGGGCACACATGTGCACACAGGGAAGTAAAAGCCATTGAAAATCAAGCGGGGGAGGGGCAGCAGGGAGACGGGTAAAGAGGGGAGGGGCAAAAACCTAACAGGTACAATGAACACTATTTGGGAGACAGGTAGCCTTATAGCCCTGACTCAAGCATTACAAAAGCTATCTCTGTAACAAAATCGTTTGTACCCCTTTAGTATTTTGAAATAAAAAATTTTAGGGGTTCCTTATAATGAATAAAACTTGATTTGGGGAAAAGAAAAAAAAGAAAGAAAATTCCTTGTAGACCCTACCTCAGAATCCCCTTACAGATTCCCAAGTTAGGAAACTCTACTCTCAATCATGGTTTACCTTGTTACTTTTTGGAAGGTCTGGGAAAACCAGAGCCTTCACTGCTGCCTCACTCCACTGAGGACATTCCTCTCACTGCCATCTGTAGCAGACGATGTGGGTGTGGGAGGCAAGCGCTGAACTTGAGGCTGCCTTTGTCTCTGGAGTAAGAATAGAAGATCATTTATTTATTTATTCATTCATTAAGCAAACATGTATTAGGTATTTATTATATAGAAAGCACTTTTGTAGGCACTGGTGGATCTATGATATATAAGACAATCAAACTGCAAGAAGCTCAGAAGACTTATTCACAGTATTAGTTTATTTAAAAACCAGAGATTCCAAATATTAAAAAGATAGAATTATATTAGTTACACTTAATTATAGTGAATGGCATATTGTATGCAGAAATGCCTTGTAAATAGTAAAATGTCTTTCCAACATTATTTTTATTTTTACCTTGATGTTGGGAAACTTAAGCCAAGGAAGAGAAAGGAGTCGTGAGACTATTATACAGGAAACAGGATTTACAAACTCACAAAGACCCTAAAACAAACCTGATCTAAAGCAGAAACAGAAATTGTTTATGGAATTGTTAACTATAAGACTTAACAGATACTTTCTGCATAGCAGTACAAATTGATATTCAGCAGAGATATCTTATTTAAATATAGAGTTTGAGAAAGCCAGTTATAACAATATAGTTGAAATATACAGTTTAGCAGCAGAATATAGGTAGGTCCATGCTCTTACAGGAAAATGATTTAATAAAAAAAATTTAATCATCCAGGGATAAATAGGTCAAAACTTCCAGAAACTTTCACACATGGCAAAATGTGTTATGGTACATTTTCTAAGAATAGCGTTGAAAACCTAACATTGATAGCTGCCAAGAAACCATCAGAAAGAACATTCAAATTAATTACAGGAAATACACAGTTCTATATGTATTCGTTTCCTAGGGCTGTTGTAACAAATCACCACAAACTTGCTGGCTTAAAACAACAGAAATGTATTTGCCCACAGTTCTGGAGGCTAGACGTCCGTCCTTCCGAAATCAAGGTGTTGGCAGCGCTGTGCTCCTTCTGAAGACGTTAGGAAAGAATCCTTCCGTTTTCTCCTAGCTCCTGGTGGTTCCCAGAAATTGCTGGCAGTCCTTGATTTGTCAGTCCCTGCCTCTGTCTTCACATGACCTTCTTTGTGTCTCTCTGTGTCTTTTCTTTTTCTGTCTCTTATAAGAACACCTGTTATTGGATTTAGGGCACCATAATCCAGGATGATTTTAACTCCAGATCCTTATCTTAGTTCATCTGCAAAGACCTTTATTCTAAAATCAAGTCATATTTTGAAGTGCCATGTGAATATATCTCTATTCAACAGGGGGCCTCTATTCAACACACTATACTATACCACCAATTAAAACAAATTTCTTAAAATACTGTATTGTCCACCTCTGGAAGGGAGGATAAAAGTTTTATTATTTCAAAACTAATTATTCCTATAAACTGGCAAACTCAAAGAGTACGTGAAAGTGAACTGTTCCTTTCCTGTAAGAAAGTTTCAAAATCTTGTCATATAATAATCCACACACAAAGGCAAGAGATGTTTGGATAGATCCTGGCAGTGAGAAAAAGTGTGCTTATAATTACTGTAATAGAACTTTCCATTTGAACTCTCCTATATTTTAAAGAGATCATCTAAATCCATTTGTGCCATTTAAGAACACCATATGACTATAGTGACTGACTCTCCAAAACAATCTTTATGACTTGCATTAAAAATCTGACTCCTGGCCGGGCATGGTGGCTCACACCTGTAATCCTAGCACTCTAGGAGGCCGAGGCGGGTGGATCATTTGAGCTCAGAAGTTCAAGACCAGACTGAGCAACAGTGAGACCCATGTCTCTACTAAAAATAGAAATAAATTAGTTGGACAACTAAAAATATATAGAAAAAAAAATTAACCAGGCATGGTGGCACATGCCTGTAGTCCCAGCTACTCAGGAGGCTGAGGCAGGAGAATCACCTGAGCCCAGGAGTTTGAGGTTGCTGTAAGCAAGGCTGATGCCACGGCATTCTACCCCGGGACACAGAGTGAGACTCTGTCTCAAAAAAAAAAAAAAAAAAAGTCTGACTACTGTTTTTGCTTAGGTAGGCTAAATTATATGACCAAGATATTGTTATTTTGAAAATGACAGAAACCCAAATAAGCTAGTTTTAATAGGGGGAATTTACTGAATCATGCACATAACTAAGAAGTCCAAGAGGGTGGGATTGTCTTTAGAAATGAGAAACACTATGGATTCAAAGAATGATATTTTTTCTTGCTCTCCCTATCTCTCCTCTGTTTCTTGGTTCTATTTCTATAATGGTGTGTTTGCTTCCTATAACAGACAGGCTTTCTCCACGTGTGGAAGAAAATGCAGCATAGCCACAGAGATCTTCAGGGTCACATCATCCCAGTCTAACACCTGTGACTAAGAAAAGAAATGGTATCCCTGTCTATCATTTCACAGAATGATTCTGACTGGCCTGGAGTGGGTAAACTGCCAACTCTTGGGCCAACTCTGTGGTCAAGGGTTTGCGATGCTTTGTGGTTGAGGGTGTAGTGGGATGTCGTAGCTGGTGGTCTGTGGTCACAGAACAGAGGAAATCTAAGTTGGCCAAGTTAGCCATGTTGGGATCAAACCCGTAAAACCATTAGCTCAAGGTTCTCACTAAATAACACTAAACATTTTTTATGTTACATTTTGTGTGTATTCTGAGAGTATTGATAAAGAACTTGCAAAATGCATGTCTAAATGACTCTGCTGTTTTGGGGGGATGCTGAGGTAAAATCACTCTGCTTCCTCTACCTCATCCATGACTTTTGGAGGCCTTCCTTTTAGCACATGTAAAAGCATTGTTGTTAAGAGTGGATTAGCTATGACATTTGGAAATGTCAGGGATAATTTTGGCTATGAGAGCACTGGCCAAAGAATCTTACCTATACAGACTCCTATTTATTGAGGGCTTGAGTGTTCATGACATTGTGAGGCATCTTCTCTTTGTCCAGTTTCAGCAAATAGGTTTTAGCACTGAAACCATTCACTCCTTACAAAGCGCAATTATCATTAGAAAATGTCATTGCATAAATTGTAGGATAAAAAAAGCAGAGATCTGATTAGTGGCTGATTTAGGAGAGAAGAGCTCATCCCAAGTAGAGCAGAATATCAGGAATCAAGAACTCATGCTCTGTTTTTAAAATCTGCTAAGGTAATCTTATTAGAGGAACTTATTTGAACAAGAGGAATGGTTGGTAGGATTTTCCAAAATTCCACAGATACTCGGTAGGAAGAGAAACACTTATAACTTTTATTTAAAAGTAGTTAATAGTTGTTATGTCTTATTTTATGCAATTAATACATTCCTGAATATAGGTATAGATTGAATTAATTAGTAACTAATATTTATTAATTCTAGAGACCAGATTTTATGCCAACTCCTTTACAAATTTAGTATTATTAAAATCCTTGTAACAGTCTTATATGTACTATAATCATTCTCATCGTACAAATGCGGGACTCTGGGGCAAGTTTTTTAAATTTCCCAATGTCACCCTGCTAAATTGGAAATGAGTTCATACCCAGATCTATCTGACTCAGTTTATCATATATTAAGCAAGCTCGCTAAACTTTGTATATCCTTATATGAGATGCTTTTGTAAGGCAGGCGTGTTATTATTCATGTGATTTGCTGCTCAATGAAATTAAATAGAATTGAAACCAATTGTTGATATAGGTCACACCTATAAAATTTGTATTTTGATATGATCCAAGAAGTATAATAGGAGCTAGATGTTGGCTCATTCCTTTTTCTTCAAGGTTTATTATTCTTTGACCTAAGCCTGCTCAGAGAGGAGCTGAGTTTTGAATGATGCTCTGGAGATGTATTAAAATTCTACTGGAGTTAAGGTTGCCAGATTTAGCAAATAAAAATGCGGTTACATCTGAGTTGTTGTTTATCTTAAATTCAAATTTAATTGGACATCTTTTATCTGGCAACCCTAATTTGAGTTCCTCCAACTTGAATCTCTTTGATGTTTGCTTTTGTTTCTCTCCAATTCTATTTTCCTTTATTGGTATTTTTTTTAATTTTAGAATATTACGGGGGTACAAACATTTTGGTTACATATATTGCCTTTGCACCACCCAAGCCAGAGCTACAAACGTGCCTATCCCCGCGACAGTGCGCTCTGTGTGCGTTTGTTGTGAATTTACCCGTCCGCCACCCCCCCACCTGCCTGGCACCCAGGCAGGATGTTACTTTCCCTTTATTGGTATTATTTTGTTACTCTATCACTTTCAGACTAGGCCTGTAGGTTGAGTTCATCATCAACTAGCATCTTCCACCCTGATTTCTTATTTCAAGCTTTATTCTCTGGCTTATACTCTGACTTGAATTTTTTTAGGTAAAGCATTTACTTCTTTATTGTACTTTGACAATTATCCACAATACAGAAATCTGAAACAGAAAAAAGGGAAGGCAGAACAGGAAAGAAAAAGAAACATTTATTAAAAGACAAGTAATAAAAATGTGCTCATGTGTAACTTACACATATATTATTAAAACTCAACAGTAATCTGTGCAATTATCTAGAATTTAGACTAAGAATGTTTCTGGATAGAGGCCTACTTATCACGATATTGCATAGAATTACTGACATACTTTGATAATAAAAAGCAGATTAACTGTAACTCAGTTTTATCGTTGTTTTTAAATTATCCACAAGCAAGGCACTTCCTAATTCTATTGCCCTGCTCTTGGTAATAGTTACTAAGTCAGAATTAATGTATGTTTAATGATTGTGACAAATAAATTAGCTAATAGAATGGGAATACCCAAAATGTCTTTTCTAACATGTTTTAAGGTGGTTCCTGTCTAGGGTTTTTGTTTTGTTTTGTTTTGTTTTTAGCTAGCCTAGAGGACTTGGGACTGATTGTCCAATTATATTAAAAACATTAGTTCCACAAATTGAGTTGGGATTGTATGTGATGGAAGGGAAGAACCCATAGGGTAAAGGTAAGTCTTTCTGGCTTATTTTCTATTTATTTAATCACGGAGACTTGAAGCTGCATTTCGCCCTCTTCATAATGATTTCCTTTGCCATTGGTTGATAACATCAAAATATATAACATTCGTAAAAGCAATCATATTATTTTCCTGTATTCTTTAAGTTACTATTATAGAAATACAGTGTACTTTTTGTTTCTTTACATTAATCATTTGGGGGAATTTGCTGTGAAATAGAATCATAAAAATTATTTTACTCTTACTATAGATGCTAGAGAGAAATTATTTTTATTTTTCCTTTTCCAGCCCTATTATTATCATGAAAAGAGAAAGTATTTAATGAAAAGAGAAGGTTATTTTGTCTGTTAAATATATAACCTTGGGAAGGATTTGGTAATTCAATTGTCCCCCATATCGTATTACTCGTAGAAGTCCTGCCTGCCAGTATTCCAGGACACCGATATCTGCCCATATTTTTCTTGCTTATTAGCTTCTCTGCTCTATTCAGCTTCCTCTACCCTCCAGGGCCCCATCTGCAGTTTTAACAATATTGAGGATCAATTCTACAAAGAATAGTTTAAACTGCAAAGCAGAACCTGAAACTGAGCCATAGAGTGGCCATATGCTCAGAGACATCTCTATAGCAGAGAAAGAAATGTTTTCCTGAAAATATTTCTATTATCTTGCTGAAAGATAGTCTGGAAGCTCCTGCTGTAAGTGGTTTTGGAGGGCCATAGTAATAAGTTAGATGACTGTAAACTCGCAATAAAAATGACCCAGTTTAGGCTTTCATGGTAACTGCATAGATATCAGGAAAGTGGAGCGTTTCACACTCAAAAAGGGAGAGGCTTTTGCCTTCTGATATAATTTGTTACCTTTTTCATCTGGAACTCTTTTTTGTGCTGACTTTTTGCTGTTACTTTATCACTGTGCATGACAATATGAGTATTTGCAGTGATATCTTAGCAATGTGAAAGAGCACTGAATTTGAAGTTATTTCCACTATTTATGAGTCATGTGATCTGGGAAATAGCTTATTTTTTGAAATTTTAGTTTCTTCATTTGTAAAATTCTCCTTCTTAGAAATCGTTGTGAAGATTAAACAAGACAATGTGTGAAAGTATCTGGCACAAAGCATCAAATTAGTGTGGAATCAGAAAGGCAATATTAGGTCACAAGAATTCCCTAAGTCTGTGAAACATCTGTATTCACAGCTGCCTGACATGCCATTCTGGAATTATTTGATATTTAAAGGCCAAAGGGTAAAAACTTACCTATGCTTGATAAATGTCCCAAGTGTGTATTAGCTTGTATAGTTTAAACTTGAAAACAAATTTACTTTAGTTGGCTAAAATAAGGTAATTATATTTTAGGCCTTTCTTAAACTAACGTGGACAAAATTATTTATTTAGTGTTAAATTTTTTCAACACATTTAGGAAGAATTTGTCTCTAATGATCTATTTTTAAAAAATAGGAGGAAAAGTGAGATGTGTTGATTATATAAAATAAGTAAAAAGAGGATATAATATCAGCATTGGTGATTATATCAGTTCTCCCCCAAATAAGTCTGTTTCTGACAGCACCTTTATTCCACTCTTATTTTTGTTTATGCTCTATTGTCATAAATTATGAATTGTGAAAGTAAAATAGATATTACTAAAAAACTCACTGAATTCATTAACATGATTTTCATATTGTTTTAATTTAAAATACTTGTAAAGTTATGACAGTTACTGGATATGGTTATATACTATTAAATAAAACTTTTTTTAATTCCGTGGCACTAGAAAGTCATTTTTTTCATGTTGGGAGTAAAAATTTACCAATGTTCTTAAACCCCTATCATTTAATTACACAGTTTTGTTTATTGTGTCTTCTAGACATTTTATGACTCTAAGCCCACTGCCACCGTCATTGTTTGATCTCATTCTCATTGGTCCCTTACCACAATCTTTTAAATGATAACTTTGCTATTTTCTCTTCCTAGAGTCTTTTCTGCTCCATTCATTGCTCCACAAGATAGTCATAGTCAGTTATTTTTTTTTTAAAAAAGAGATCATGTCATTTCTTTCTTTAATACCATTGCATGTTTTCTAGGACCTGGGAACAATAATCTAAAGCTTTTTGTAATCATCCCCAACTTTTGTTGCTGAGGCATCCCCAGCACCTAGTGTCTCGTGTAGATAAGCCATTCAATGAATTTCTGATGAGTAAATGAATAAAGCTTTCCCTTGAGGTTTCTTCTCCTGCCTCCCTGCCCTCTGTCCATTCTAGTGCTCACATCTTGCTTTGCTTTGAACATACCATGCTTGCTCTTTCCGCAGTGCCAAGTGTATTTAGCCTGCAGAGACGGCTTAAATAACATAAATTAAGGAGCTTTCTTTCTCTGAGACTCATAGGAATGCATTCTGGCCGTAATCAAAAGTTGGCATAGTTACTTATTACAAAACAAGGGACTCATATAGGAACTGACGAAAGTATGAGGGTGTTTATAACTGGAGCTTTATTTTAATCCTGTCCTTGCTGATTAATTTTATGATTCTAGAAGAACAAATTCAATAAATGAAATAGTTCTGCTTCATAATAATGAGCTGAAATTATTTCTCTCACAAGAGAAATTCCACAGTGTTCTGGAAGAAATTATTTGGAGAGAAGAGGAATGTGAGGGTATGGAGCAGTTTTGAGAAGTGAATATTGAGAAAAACCTGTAAGAAGAACTGAGCAAGTTCTTCTGTAAGAAGAATGCTTTTACTTCCTGGAATGAGCTCATCACAAACATGAGCCTGAGGAGAACAGGATAACAGGGGAGGCGTGGCTGGGCCCTGAGGTGTAGAAAGGAGCCACTGAGAGTGAAAAGGGCCCTGAGGTGTAGGAAGGAGCCACTGAGAGTCAAAACGGAAGGCGCACAACAGCAAGACAGGGAGGAGGAAGGACTAAACAGGAATAACAACTCAAGGCAGTCAACTTGTGTGTGCATCGTCTTACATAGTATATGTCATAGGGTCAAAGTAACTAAAGGAAAAATGAGAATGATGACTCCAAAGAGTGTTTTGTTTTCTATTTCTTCTATAAAGATGGAGATATATTGGTTGGACTCTAAACAATAGTCCAACAGTCAGTTGTGCCCTGATAACTAAACTACTAAGGGTTAGTATCTCTTATTTTGTGCCCCTAAGTTTAGTATCTGTTTTTTTTTTGTTCTAAAGAAAACTTTAATGAAAGCATCTGCACTGATTTTTTGTCATTAAGAGGTATTCATTAAATAAATATTTTTGTTGTGGTAGGAACACTTAATATGAGATAGACATTCTTTTTTTAAAATTTCAGCGTATTATGGGGGTACAAATGTTTAGGATACATATATTGCCTTTGCCCCACTTGAGTCAGAGCTTCAAGCATGTCCATCCCCCACACAGTGCACACCACTCCCATTAGGTGTGTATATACCCAACCCCTCCTCCCTCCCACCTGCCTGACACCCGATGAATGTTATTACTATATGTACACTTAAGTGTTGATCAATTAATACAATTTGATGGTGAATACATGTGGTCCTTGTGTTTCCATACTTAGTAGAAGGCTCTAGCTCTATCCGGAATGATACAAGAGGTGCTAGATCACCATTGTTTTTTGTGGCTGAGTAGTTCTCCATAGACATTCTTAACACAATTTTAAATGCACACTATAGTACCCTTAACTGTATGCACAATGTTATACAACATATCTCTAGAACTAATTCATCTTCTATAAATGAAACTTTATATCTGTTAAATAGCAACTCCCATTTCCTCCTTTTCTCAACCCCTGGCAACCACCATTCTACTCCCTGCTTCTGAGTTTCACAATTTTAGATACCTCACATAAGCGGAATCATAAAATATTTGTCCATACATGACTGGATTATTTCACTTAGCATAATGTCCTCAAGATTCATATATGTTGTTGTATATGTCAGGATTTCTTTCTTTTTTAAGGCTTAATAATATTCCATTTTATGTCTACACCACATTTTCTTTATCCATTTATCTGTCAATGGACATTTAGATTTTTCCACATTTTGAATACTGTGAATAATTGTGCAATGAACACAGGAGTGCAAATAAGTTTTTGAGGTCCTAATTTCAATTCTTTTGGATAAATACCCAGAAGTAGAATTGCTAGATCACATGGTGGTTGTAGTTCTATTTTTAATTTTTGAGAACCTTTCATCCTTTTTCTATAGTACCTGCACCAGTTTACATTACCAACACGTGTGTAGTATTTCTGTTTCTCAATATTCACATCAACAAGTTAATGTTTGTTGTTTTGATTAGGGTCATTCTAACAGGTGTGAAGTATTTTCACATTGTGTTTTGATTCACACTTTCCTGTGATTCATAATGTTTAGCATATTTTCATATACCTGTTGGCCAAGTGTATATCTTTTTTGGAGAAATATTTATTCAAGTCCTTTGCCCATTTATTATTATTATTCTTTTGCTATTGAGTTGAAGGAGTTCCTTATAAATTTTAGATGTCAGTCCCTTATAAAATAAATGGTTTGAAAATATTTTCTCCAGTTCTGTGGGTTGCCTTTTATTTTATTGATGTTTCCTTTACTATGCAGAAGTTTCTAAGTTTGACATAGTCACACTTGTCTATTTTTGCTTTTATTGCTTTTGGTATTATATTGAAGAAATTATTGGCAAGACCGAAGCCATAAAGCTCTTCTCCTATTTTTTTTTCTAGGAGTTTTATAGTTTCAGGTCTTGTGTTTAAACCTTCATTCAGTCAACTTTGAGTTGATTTTGGGGATGGTGTAAAATAAGGTTCCAATTTCTTTTTTTTTTTTTTTTGGATGTGGATGTCCAGTTTTCTCAATACCATTTGTTGAAGACTCTATCCTTTCCCCATTGTGTATTCTTGTCATTCTTGTCAAAGATGAGTCAGTTGTATATGCATGATTTCTTTTCTAGGCTCTTTATTTTCTTCCATTGGTCTATCTGTCTTTATGCTAGCTAGTATCATATGTTTTAATTAATGTAGTTTTGTAATAGTAAGAAGTTTTATGCTTCCACTTGGTTATTCTTTCTCAAGATTGTTTTGGCTATTTGAGGTCCTTTGTGGTTCCATATTAAATTTTAGGATTTTTTTTAATATTTCCATAAAACCTCCCACTGGGATTTTGATAGGAATTGCATTGAATCTGTAAATGTCTTTGAGTAATATGGACACGTAAAGCATATTAAATCTTACAGTTCATAAACACAAGATGTCTTTTCACTTATTTATGCCTTCTTTAATTTCTTCTAACAATGATTTAAAGTTGTCAATATATAGATCTTTCACCTCCTTGGTTGAGTTTATTCCTAAGTATTTTATTCTTTTTGATGTTATTGTGGATGAGGCTGTTTTCCTAATTTCTTATTTACATAGTTCACTCTCAGTGTAAAAAATGCAACTGATTTTTGTATGTTGATTTTGTATCCTGCAACTTTACTTAATTTGTTTATTAGTTCTAACAGTTTTTTTGGTGGAGTCTGAGAATATGAGAATGTCGTCTGCAAACCGATAATTTTATTTATTTCCTTTTTGATTTGGATAACATTTTTTTTCTTCCCTAAGTGCTCTGGCTAGAACTTCTAATACTATGTTGAATAGGAGTGGTGAAAGTGCCTTGGGTCTTGTGCCTGATATTACCAGAATAGCTTTCAGTTTTTCATTATTGAGTGTGAATAGCAGCTGTAGGTTTATCAGCTATTACCTTTAATATGTTGAGGTAATTTCCTTACTGTTCTAGTTTGTTGAGAATTTTTATCATGAAAAGATATTGAATGCTTTTTTATCAAATGCTTTTTTCTGCAACTAACAAGATGATAATGTGATTTTATTCTTCACTTTATTAATATTAATGTGGTGTATGTATCACAATTCTTTATTTGTATACATTAAAACTTCTTTGCATTCCAGAGATAAATCCTGCTTAGTTATGATGTAAGATCCTTTTAATTTGTTATTGAATTCAGTTTGCTGGTATTTTGTTGAGGATTTCTGCATCTATGTCTAGAAGTGATATTAGGTCTATAATTTTCCTTTATGGTAGTGTCCTTGTCTGGCTTTGGTATCAGGGTAATGCTGGCTTCATAAAATGAGTTTGAAAGTGTTCCCTTTTCTTCAATTTTTTGGAAAAGTTTGAGAAGGATTGGTATTAATTTTCCTTTAATTTTCTAGTAGAATTTACCAGTGAAACCATCTGGATCTTGAGTTTTCTTTGTTGGGAGGTTTCTGATTACTGATTCAATCTCTTTATAGTTATAAGTCTGTTTCTTCATGCTTCAGTCTTAGTAGGTTGCATGTTTCTAAGAATGTATCTATTTCTTCTAACTTATCCAATTCATTTGTGTATAACTGTTTATAGTAGTCTCTTATGATGCTTTTATTTCTGTGGCATCAGTTATAGTGTCCTCTATTTCATTTTTTATTTATAAGTCATCACTCTTTTTTTAGTCTGGCTCAAAATTTGTCAGTTTTGTTTGTCTCAAAAAACCAACTCTTAGTCTTACTGATTTTTTCTACTCTCTATTTTGTTTATTTCCGCTTTAATCTTTATCATTTACCATTTGCTAAATTGGAACTTAGTTTACTCTTCCTTTTCCAGTTCCTTGAGGTTTATAGTTAGGTTGTTTTTTGAAATATTTTTTGCTTTTTTTTTTTTTTTTTTGAGATAGAGTCTCACTCTGTTGCCTGGGCTAGAGTGCCATGGCATCAGCCTAGCTCACAGCAACCTCAAACTCCTGGGCTCAAGTGATGCTCCTGCCTCAGCCTCCTGAGTAGCTGGGACTACAGGCATGCGCCACCCTGCCTGGCTAATTTTTATATATATATGTATTTTGTAGTTGTCCACCTAACTTCTTTCTATTTTTTTAGTAGAGACAGAGTCTCGCTCTTGCTCAGGCTGGTCTCGAACTCCTGAGCTCAAATGATCCTCCTGACTCGGCCTTGGAGAGTGCTAGGATTACAGGCCTGAGCCACCATACCCAGCCTATTTTTTCCTTTTTAATGTAGGTGTTTATTGATATGAACTTCCATCTTAGTTTGCTTTTGCTGCATTGTGTAGGTTTTGGTAGTTATGTTTCATTGTTGTTTGTATTAGGGTGGTTCTTAATTTCTTTTATGATTTCTTCTTTGACCCAATGGTTCTTCAAGAGGATATTGTTTATTACCTTGATTGAATCTTTCTACAATGTATACATATATCAAAACATCACATTGTACCACATAAATATGCAATATATTGTCAATTTAAAATAAATAAATAAAAACAAAAAATATGCATTGTTTAATTTCCACATATTTGTAAAGTTTTCAGTTTTCTTTCTGCTATTGGTTTCTAGTTTCTATTGAATTGATTTCTAATTCAAATGCATATTCTGCAGCTGTTGGGTGAAATGTTCTGTATATGTTTGTTAGGTCCTTTTGCTCTATAGTGTTGTTCTGGTCTGCTGTTTGCAGTTGATTTTCTGCCTGGGTGTTCTATCCATTATTGAAAGTGGAATATTGAAATCTCCTACTATCATCATATTGCTCTCCATTTCTGCCTTCAGATCCGTCAATGTTTGTTTATATTTGGTGCTCTGATGTTGGTTGCACATTTATTTCTAATTCTATCTTTCTGGCGAATTGACACTTTTACAATTATATTATGTCCTTTGTCTCTTCTCATAGTTTTTCATGTAAAATCTATTTTGAATGATGTAAGTATAGCCACATTGCTTTCTTTTGGTTAGCATTGGCATGGAATATTTTTTTCTACCACTTTACTTTCAGTGTATGTGTGTCCTTAAATCTAAATTCGGTCTCTTATAGGTGACATCTAGTTGAATATTGATTTTCTAAATCCATTCAGCTACTTTATGTCTTTGGTAGGGGAGTTAATTTATTTACATTTAAAGTAATTATTGGTAGGGGAGAATGTACTAGTGCCATTTTGTTGATTATTTTCTGTCATGTGGTTCTTTTGTTCACTTTTTCCTCTTTTCCTGTCTTCCTATGTGTTTCATTAATTTTTGTATTGATATTCTTTCATTTCTTTCTCTTTTTCTTTTGCATATTTTATAGGTGTTTTCCTTATGGTTAGACTAGAGCTTACATAAAATATCACTTAGTTGTAACAATCCATTTTAAACAGAAAACAATCTCAGTTGCATACAAAAACTCTACACTTTTACCATCTCTTCAGATTTCTCTATGCCCTGTACACAACATGAAAATAGTCTCTTATTACCCAATTGCTGTGAGCTGTTTCCTGATGAGACAGTGACTGATTAAACTTTCCAATACTCTCTATGTCATACAGACATATTTTAGAGATATTATGGGTTTGGTTTCAGATCCCTGTAATACAGAGAATATTGCAATAAAGCAAGTCACACAAATGTTTTTGTTTCCCAGTACAGATGAAAGATATCTTTACACTATACTTTAGTCTATTAAGTATACATTAGCATTATATCTAATATATATAATTCAATAAAAAAGTACCTTATTGTTAAATAAGTGCTAATGGTCATTTGAGCCTTCAGCAAGTTGTAATCTTTTTGCTGGTGGAGTGTCCAGCCTTTATGTTGATGGCTGCTGACTGATGAGGGTGCTGAAGGTTTGGGTGGTTGTGACAATTTCTTTTTTTTTCTTTTTTTCTTTTTTTAATTTCAGCATGTTATGGGGGTACAAATGTTAAGGTTATGTATATTGCCCTTGCCCCCTGCCCTCCTCGAGTCAAAGCTTCAAGTGTGACCATCCCCCAGATGGTGCACTTCGCACTCATTATGTATGTATATACCCATCCCCTCCTCCCCCCTCCTGTCTGCCCGACACCCAATAAATGTTTTTCCTATATGTCCACTTAGGTGTTGATCTGTGAAACCAATTTGCTAGTGAGTACATGTGCTTGTTTATCCATTCTTGGGATACTTTACTTAGAGGAATGGGTTTCAGCTGTATCCAAGAAAATACAAGAGATGCTATAACACCGTTGTTTCGTATAGCTGAATAGTACTCCACAGTATACATATACCACATTTTATTAATCCACTCATTTTATTGATCATTTTATTGATGGGCACTTGGGTTGTTTCCACAACTTTGCAGTTGTGAATTGTGCTGCTATAAACATTCGAGTGCAAGTGTCTTTTTTATAGAGTGTCTTTTGTTCTTTAGGGTAGATGCCCAGTAGTGGGATTGCTGGATCCCAGGTCCTTTTTGATAGTAACAGTGGGCTACGCACACTGACTTCCTCCCAAAGAATAGATTATAGAAGGGCAGAAGTAGTAAGTTTCACAGTGAATAAATCTGGGAAATGCTCCTTAATCTTTAAAGGTTAGCATCCCCAGCGATATCATGTATTACGTGATACGTTGTGCTGAGAAGGGCACTATGTGCTATTCTGTCCAAAAACTCATAATTCCAATCTAATTATTAAAAAAAAAATCAGATAATCCCAGGTTGGGTACATTCTATACAATACTTGGCCAGTTCTTCTAAAGACTGTCAAGGTCATAGAAGACTAGGTGAGACTAAGAAACTATCACAGATCAGAGGAGACTAGGGAGACATAACTATAATGTAGTGCCCTGGATTTGAATCTGGAACAGAAAGAGAACATTACTAGAAAAACTAGTGAATTCCAAATAAAGTCCGTAGCTAATATCACTGTGCAAGTGCCAGTTTATTCATTTTTATAATTTTTCCATGGCACTGTAGGATACTAAAAATAGGGAAAAATGTGTGTGAGTTACACGGGAACTCTCTGTATTATCTTTGAAACTTTTCTGTAGTTCTAAAAGTGTTCCAAAACAAAATAGCTTATTTAATAAGAAAAATGTAGACATTATTTTATAAGTAGTAGTGATAGTACTACTAGCTATAGGAGAATAATGATGGCTTAACATTCTTACTCATTCTTCCCTCAAAAAATGAAGTCTAGTTCTGAAATTTCGTATAAACCTAACTAAGTTTGTGAATGCTCTGTTGAACAGAATCATGTTGGAAATGACACTGTTCCAGTTCAGTACCTAGTCTTTAAGAAGACTCTCCACTTCTGATTCCTCCATCTTTGAACCCAAATGTCATGTTGTGAGAAAACACAGTCAAATGAAAGAGAAATGAGGTTCCCAATCAAAAGAGCTGAGCTTCCTAATGGCAACCAGCACCAATCTGTCAGCCATGTGGATGTGAATATTCCAGCCTTACTTAAGTCACCTCAGCTAATACCACTTAAACAGACACAAACTGTTCCCATCGAGTCTTGATTAAATCACATCACGGGTAAATAAGTGATCGCTATTGTTTTCATCCATTAAGCAATGGGGGGGTTGCTATTTAACAATATATAGCTAAAACAAAATTTGTGTTCAGCAATGGTATGCTCTGCTGCTGAAACAAAAACTTAAACATGCAAAACTAGCTTTGGAACTGAATGGTGGAGAAAAGTCTCAAGGAGATTGTTGGGGAAGGCTGGAAGGACAGTGATATTGTTATTGAATATAGGAGGCAAGTGGAATAACATTGACCAGTGCTGTTACTTGACATATTCTCAAAAATAGAAATGGCATCTAATTAACTTATGGATATGACTTAGAAGATTTCCAGGCAGAATGCTGCAAGCATTAGCTGGCTTCTTTGTGATTGTTGTGGTAAAGTGCAAAGCTGCAAGAAGAGCTGAAATTACCTCTTCAGTTTTTAGCAGAATGTAAAGGAAATATAAAGGAGCAGGACTATGTTTGAAACTAAAGCTGTATTTAATTCAAAGCCTCTAAACAAGAGGTTATCAAAGTAATAAATGGCTTCAGAAAATGATCAAATCCAGTGTGATTTTAAGTCAAATAAAAAGTTGCCTCTGAGTCATATACATCAGTGGCAGAGCTTGTAAGAAGCTTTGCTAAGGCCTAAGAAAAATACAAGGATATGCCTCACGTCATGTATACAGACAAGAGCTTCAAAGCAACACAGGGGTGTTGTGTAACAGGAGCCTCAAAAGTGACCTAAGGTTAGAAAAGGGCCCAACTTGGAAAGAAATGTGGGCTTGACTTTTATTTCATTGTATTGAACATAAATTGCATACAAGGAACTAACAAAGTTTGCAAAAAAGTATTTCACTTGGACTGAAAAGGACAGAGAAAGTTCAGAATGAACAATGACCTCTAAATCCTTAATCTTCTATGAGCATGATCAAAACTGAGAGAGACAGCTATTCAGCTGCAAATTTGAAATATATCTCATTGAAAAAGGCAGAGTCAAGAGCTCAGAGGATGAAACTAAGAGCCACAGAAAACCATTCTAAACGAATAGAACTGAATGGTAATTAAGCAATCCATAATATGCAAGTAGATGGATTTCAAAATTGTTATGAAGCAATGACTTCTATATGCTTATCGTTTTCTTCCTTTTTGAATGCACATCCATTGCATGCTTCCTACTTCTATTATTTTATTTGGCTGTATGTAGGGGGCAACATTTTTCATTTTACTTTATAGTATTTTTTAAATCAAGAGGAACCCATGTAAAGACCTACCTTCACCACTGACCCTCTTGATACAGGTGAAAATATTCTGGATTTTGAGTATAATGACAAATGGGAAAAATCTTTAGGAGGTCTTATAGGAAGGAGGGGTATTTTGCATGTGAGAGTTATGTAAATAATTGTGGCTTGAGAGTAGAATGTTGCAGACTAAAAAGAACTATAAATTCTTCACCAGTCACTCACAGAAATGCTTGGTCTGTTTCTCCACCCCCTTGAATCTGCACTGATCCTGTCATGATTTGTTTAATAGAATACAGTGAGAATGACTCTGTGTCAGTTTCAGACCTAACTTTTAAGAAGACTGTTAAGTTCTGTGTCTTCTTTCTGAAAACATACTCTGCCGTGCTGTGAATAAAAGTCCATGGAGCCATGTGGAAGAGAAGTTAGATTCCCAGCTGAAAGTCCCAGATGAGCTTCTGGCCAACAACCATCCAGGTGAATGAACCATCTTGCAATTTTACCTTCCCTAGTCAATTTGCTTTACTTAGAATAGAGATGTAAAGTTCCCACTGAGAGCTGCTCAAATTGAAAAAGAAACAAAACAAAACAAATGCAAACAAATTGTTGTTGTTTTAAAACTTAGTAATCAGAATAGTTTGTATGAAGCCGTAAATAATCAAAATAGTAGCTTTCAACTTTTTCCCTTTTATGACAGTGATAGCAAACTTAATGTATGTAGGCTGACGTGCATTAGAATGAAAAAGATCTTTCTAGTAGCTTTTTTTTCTTTATTGAAGTGTAATTTACATATCATGTCTTTACTCAATTTTAAGTGTACAATTAAATGGTTATTAGTAAATTTACCAAGTTGTACAGCTATTCACATAAATCAATTTTAGAGGATTTCCTACCCCCTATTGTGACCCCTAATACCCATCCCCAAATACATTTCAAGCATGCCCCTCCCGTTCGCAGTGCTCACCACATCTCTCAGATGTGGGTCTACCCCCCACCCCCCAAATCCCTAGTGAACACTCCCAGCATTTGAACACCATAGTGTTAATCCGTCAATACCAATTTGATGGTGAGTACAAGTGGGGCCCATTCTTCAGGACTTGTAGCTTTTTAAAAACAAATAACGTGATTGACTGAAAATTTTTGAGTGTCTGTTAAATGTTGTAAATATATTTTCTCTCTCTTTCATAAAATTGGGAGTTTTTTGTTAAAACAAATTACTATCATTCATTTTCATTCATTTCAATGAGAAAACCTTCTAAATTAACTCTATTTTAGAACTTAAGGATATCTGTAAGCTACATCCGAATTAGTGCGTAAAATTGAAATTGATTAATTTGTGCATAGTTATCATTAAATTGTGGTGATAAAAGTAACCTTGAAGAAAATGCTTGCATAATGAATTTTGGTTTCTTTTATAATTATTAGTACTTAAACTTGATGGTATTTTTTGACAGTTGACACACTTGTGTTTATGTGGCATCAGTTTAATTTCATCAATTTAGTAAATTATTTTAACACATAGTATGCCATCTAGTGACAACAAAGTTAAATATAACAGATGTACTCTTTTAAGTCACTTTGAAAAAGAAATTGTGTGATATGAGCTTGGTACTGATCTAGTACAAGAAATGTATGTTTTCACATTTTTTTCTTCTCAAAATTATTTTTATTGGAAAACCATTATAAATGTCTTCACTTTTACAATGCTCCCTGCCATATATATTCAATATACTTCATGTCTCTTACAATTCAATTTCACTAAAAGAAGAATGACAATATTTATTAGGTCATTAAATATGAAATGTCCAATTCCAAATCAAAAGTTTAGTTCATTATAGCTCAAACAAGTGGTACAATTAATCAAAATATGCGACTAAACTATTGACACAATTTGCCATCTTAATGGTAGCTTGTTTATGCCAGCAGCAAAGAAGCCTGGAGAGTAAGTGGCAATGAAATAGTGAAAGTCATTTTCCACAGCTTGTTGAGAAAAAATCAAACAACCCCATCAATAAATGGTCAATGGAAATGAACAGAAACTTTTCCAAAGAAGACAGAATAATGGCAAAAAAATATATAAAAAAATGCTCAACATCTCTAATCATTAGAGAAAGGCACTTTGGTTTTATCCTTATCATCCCCTAAGAACTTTGCCACTTTTCTTATAGAAGGCTTAATATTTATTCCGAGATCTGGACTATAACATCTTGAGTTGAAGGACTTTGCTTCCAACACATTATTTATTGCTGTTGCCTCTTCCTTAACTACTAGCATGAGGAGACATTTTAATATATAAAAATATAATTTAATATTTGGGGTTAATGCTATTTATGAGACAGAATTCCCAAAGGAACATATTTCTTGGTAGTGAGGTCAGGAGTATGTGAACAGAAATTTAACATGTTACAATCAAGTAAGTTTTGGCACATATAAAATCTAATCTTATGATGATAAAATTGGTTTTATTTCTGTGTTGCTTATCAGGTACCAAATATTCTGTTACATTATCTTATTTATTCCTTATAATAAATTAAGAGTATTTAATTATTAAAACCTTTTTCATTTCTATTTTTGTTTTGTGTTGTGTTTTATGTTTGTGTGTGTGTATGCACTCACATGTATGTGTCTATTGAGGAAATTTACATAAGGTCCAAAATATATCACGGACCAGGTAAGCAATCATTTATAAAATGATCCATGTTACGATAATCACTACTTACATAACTATAACCCCTACCAGTGCTACTTTACTTCTAATATTATTATAGTACTAAAAATAACTTTTCAAAGATTGCTTTTAACAAGTGGAAAATCCTTCGTCTTTTAGAGAATAAACAACTTGCTAATGGTCCACTGCAAGTGGACTTGAAATTATAGTATATATATTTTAATAAATGTTTTAAATTCTTCTCACATCTGGTAAAATTAGGCAATATTTTCCAATGAGATATTTAACTGTATATGGGAATATTCTTCTCCATGTGTCTTTTTTTCTTTTTACCTACCTGACATTTCTCATACAGTAGTATTTGTAATGTGCCAAGAAAGTAATATGTATACTGTTCAATTTTAATGTCCAGATTTGTTTGTTTATTTCTCATATGAAATTAAAAAATGATATGAGTGTTATAATGTATTAGTCAATTCTCCAAAACACTCCAAATAAATCCATAAAAAGATAAAAATATATTTACTTTGTTGCAGTCCAAGACTTACAGCTTATTGGAACACATTAGAGAGGGAGGAATTTAGTGTTTGCAAATAAGGATCCTTGATTTTTTCCCAAGATTAAATTTATGCAATGGGTTTCTATCAATTTACTCACTGTATTGAATTCAGCATCATGATTTTAGCCTTTACCATTCTTTTGGAGTGATTTAATTACATGTTGATCATATATTTCGTTCCTAGTATTGGCATTGCTAGTTATTATTGTATCTCCCCTTTTTTTATTTTCATTGTTTATTGACAAATTATAATTGTATTTATTTATGGGATCCAATGTGGTGTTATGATTTTTGAATATAATATGGAATGATTAAATTAAGCTTATTGGATTTAACTAGCTTAGGACTTCAGTGGGAAAATAAATCTAACCTCTTTAAGTGTTTTCATTATTGTTCAGGTGATTCTAAATTGATGGTTTTATGTAAACATTTGTGAATTAGTTTCTATTCTTTTAGTTCTTTGTTTAAATTTGTTTTTAAATTTACATTATTTAATCTTCTGAGTATATAGTATTGAGTTTGGCACATGAGCAGAATTGTTTGAACACCACCAAAATCAAGATATAGAATAGTTCCATCACCTTGAATAATATCCTTGTTCTGCCTTTTTGTAGTCCAGTCCTCCTTCCCCGGCACTCTCTTAGTTCTTCTGCTTTATAGTTTTTCACAGAATGCCATGCAAATAAGGCCAATACATCTATCTTGCCTCATGTTCTTTTTATTGTTGAGTGAGAATTCACTGGATGGATGTAACATATTTCTCTATTTAGTAGTTGAAGGCCAATTGGGAGCTTTTAAATTTTGGAGAATAGAGAATAAGTCTAATAAAAAATATTTGTATACATCTTTTAGTGTGAACACAAATTTTCTTTTCTCTCTTGGTCAGGTACCTAGGAGTGGGAAGGCTGGGTCATATGTAAAGTGTATGTTTATAAGAAACTGCCAAATCCTTTGACACAGCAGCTGCACCATTTTGTATTTCAACCAGTAGTGTATGAGAGTTCCATTTCCTCTGCATCCTTTCTAGCGGTTGTGTTGTCAGCTGGATGTTTTGTGTTTATTTTGTTTTGTTTTTCATATAGGTCCTTCTAATAATCGGATAGTGCCAAATCATTGTGGCTTAATTTGTATTAAGTTAGACTCCTACTTCACACCATACACATAATGCAACAAAATGGATCAAAGACCTAAACGTAAGAGCTAATAGTATTAAGTTCTTAAAATGTAGGTATAAATTTTTGCAGTCTTGAATGATAGTGGTTTCTTAACTATGAAACCTAAAGCACAAACAACAAAAGAAAAAGTAGATAAATTAGACATCATTAAAATTAAAAACTTTTGTGCATCAAAGGAAGCTTATCAAGAAAATTCAAAGACAATGCAAAGAATGGGAGAAAATGTTTGCAAACCATATATATGATATATTTGTATTTATAATATATAATGAACACATTCATCTCAATAATTAAAAGAAAAACACCTCAATTTTAAAATGAGAAAGGATCTGAATAGTTATTCCAAGAACATATACAAATGGCCAATAACCACAAGAGAAGATGTTCAGTGTCATTAGCCAACAAGGAAATGCAAATCAAAACCACAATGAGATACCACTTCACACTTACTGGGATCCTTTTAATTAATAAGACAGAAATTAAATAAGAATCAGCTAGGATATGGAGAAATTGGAACCCTTGTAAATTGCTGCTGGGAATGTACATTCATGTAGCCATTTTGAAAAACAGTCTGGCAGTTCTTCAGAGGGTTAAGCATTGGGTTACCATATGACACTGTGTTCTGACTCTTAGGTACACTCCTAGGTATATACCTACGAAAACTGAAAGCATGTGTCCACACAAAAACTCATAAATGAATGTAGATACCATCTATCTTCATAATAGCCAAAACTGGAAACAACCCACATATCCATCAATTGATGAATAGATAACAAAATGTAATGTATCCATACAGTGGAATATGAAGTACTGATACATGCTACAACATTGGATGAACTTTGAAAACATTATGCTAAGTAAAAGAAGCCCAACAGAAAAGACTGCATATTGTATGATTCCATTTATATGAAATGTCATAGGGTGAATCTTTAGAAACAGTATGTAAGTGGTTACCTCAGGCTGGGGGTTGGGAGTGGTGGGAGTAATAATGGGTGCTGTGGTGCTTTCTTTGTGGAAGATGAAGATGTGCTAATATTAGATTATAGTCTGATATATTGTAATGTAGATTCTATATAACTATAATTCTAGATTCTAATCTAATATTATAGTCTAATAATATAATATTTTAATCTAGTGTTAAATAATGATGATGGTTAAGCCACTCTGTGAATGTCCTAAAAAACATTGACTGGCATATTTTAAATGGGCAAATTGTATGGATGTAAATTATCTATCACTAAAGCTCTCTTTTAAAAAAATCAGTATCACATTGTCAACTGTCAATGAATGTAATCTTTATGTTTTTTATTATGGAATGCCAATTAATAGCTTTCTGAAAAATCAGTATCCTTAGAAAAATAGACCTTGCTTGTCTCCTCCTGAGTTTATGTGACTAGTTATATAATCCATTTTGTTCCCTCAGGTCTGTTATGATCTGGTCTTGGTAGATGTCAAGAAAGAGTTTGATAAGTACATTAGTAGCAATTTTATATTTTCCTTTGTCCGATTATATTCTATTCTCTTCATCTTTGCTGATTAAATAATTCTGGGGAACATGTAACCTATCTATTTATATATGATTTCTTTTGTTGTCCTGACTTACTTTGATATCACTTCCTCAGATGACCTTGAAAATATTATTGGGCGAGTTCAGTATGAACTGGAGATGAATGACTTTGATTAAAAGTCGATAAGGACATGCTATAGGGTATATTTATCCTTGTAGTGTGGTTAATTTAGCAGTGATTCAGGAATTTCCTTCAGGTATGTGTATTTATCAAGAACATTGTGATGTTCTTTTGATAGCTGTTTGAACAATATATGGTTAGCTTACTTGTACATTTTTTTCTTTTATGAGAGGATTGTCATTTTCATGGTATTTACTGATGGTTAATGCTGATAATTTGTGATGATATTTAGTATGATATTGTTCTTTTTTTTCCTCCCACCCTTACCTATCTAGTGGTTTTACTTTTATTTTTTCCTACTCCACCCATCTTTATTTTTATTTTTTAATGTCACAAGTAATTTTTCTTCTTCAGATATGACATTTATGTCATAATAATATCTTTGCTGCTTTGTTGTGTTTGAGGATGCAAAAGTATCTTCATGTGTTTGCTCATTAATCCTCATGACAAATCCATGTCGGTGAGTGTGTAAAAGATTCAGTGTCATGGGTTTGTTGTGAGGGTATATGGGAAAATCAACATAAAAGTCCTAAGTACATTGCTGTTGTGTAAGTAAGCAATTCAGAAATATGAATTATTTTTGATGCTTTTGTCCTTTTATTTCTGGCTATCTTTGTTTTTCATATGACTTATGAAATAAGAAAATGAAATATGAGACATATAATAGTCTCTCACTGCATGTTAACTGGTGTATTTGACACTTGTTTCCTTCATGTTAAACAGCTTGTTCTCTTTTGTGAGTTAAACAGCCTAAAGGAAATGGCAGAATTAAATAATGGGAGAACTGGTTCAAAATAAGGATTCTTTTCCAGAGGTTTGCCCTTACAGCTTTTGTACACCTGAAATAGTCCCAGAGAATGGGCATATTTCTTCTCTGCGGTATATCATTCATTATATTTACTTTGGTGAGGAAATCAAATGAATCTTTGCTACATTTGTGTCAAACTTTGTAGAGGAATGGTAGGTGAAGTGTCACACGGGCATTGGAAATTTCAGGTGGGAGTGAGAAGGTCATGACCAGAAGAACTAGCTTAGGGTCAGTTATCTCCTCATGTACTATCTTACACCTTTACTCAGGTTCAGATGGGTTCAAGAAAATTCACATTACAAGAGACCTATAGTGGAATTCAACAGATAGGAGTTAAAAGTTTAGTTTCCTTTCAAGGGCTAGAGGAAGAAATTAAATTTCTGTCCTCTCCATCTCTGATGTATCTCTGCTTCTCTTCATAAAATTTTTGGTGTCTTGTTACTGTTTCTCTATATATTTTGACTGAAGGCATTTGTAAAGAAAAGAAGGATGTGGTTGATGTGTTGGAGGGATTTTTTTGTTAAAGTTTGGGGAAAATCAAAACATTTTAAGTGATACTTATGTAAAAACTTCATTTCCTACAGGTTAGAGAAAATATACTTCCTAAAGAAGAAAAGGAAACAGGACCAAGCTGATGCTCCCTGGATCCTGACAATCATCCAAGTAAACATAGAGCAGGTGAGAAGATCCTCACTAAGGGAAGGATGCAAATTGGAAGGCAGTGGGATGGGCATTCCCTCCACCTTATAAATAAATAAATTTAGAGTTCAGGCATCATGCTGGGCTGAGGAGAGTGATAAAAGCTGCAGGGAGTGACGGTGGGGGATGGGTCAACATCCCCACATTCAGCCATGCTATGTGCAGTGCCCTGCTGAGAAAGGTGCCGGTCACTTAGACTCTGTGTAACCGGTTCCTCTCTGGGTGGAGTAAGGCTCACTGAGTCTGTTTGTGGTGACCTTTGGACTGGTTATGGGGTGGAGCTGCAAATACTGTGAGCTGCCTGCCTTGATCCCAGGAGATCCTAGGTAGCCACCTGGACCTCAAACATCCTCAACATGATTTCAGTGCTCCAGTCCTAACAACATGAATATGTACAGGTTAAAGAAGATACAGAAGATAAAGGTACTTGCAAATAGAAGACAAAATGGGAACAAGCTAATTCTATCCTGGTATGAACAATCATCCAAATAAACATAGACCAGGTGAGGGGATCCTCACTGAGAAAGGGATGCAAGTTGGAGGGCAGTTGGCTAGGTATTCTCTAGGACTTAAGAATAAATAAGTCGTGTTCAGGCATCATGCTGTGCTGAGGACAGTGATGAAAACTACAGAGGGTGATGGTGGTGGATAGGGAAGCACCTTCACATTGAGCCATGCTGTGTGCAGTGCCCTATCCAGAAAGGTACCAGTTACTTAGACTAGGTGTAACTGGTTCCTCTCTGGGTGGAGTAAGGCTCACCAAATGCAACATTTCTGGTGGCCTTCAGACTGGTGATGAGATGGAGCTGCAGGCACCTTGAGCTGCCTTCCCTGATCCTGGGAGATTCTAAGTGGCCAGTTGGACCTCAAGCATCCTCAAGGAGAACTCAATGGTACAGTTCTAATAACATGAATGCATACATGTTAGAGAAGGTACAGATAGAGGAGACAAGGATGCTTCCTAATAGAAGAAGACAAAACAGGAATGAGCTGGTTCATTCCTGGTCCTGGCAATCATCCTGGTAAATATAGAACAGGTGAGGGAATCCTCACTGAGAGAAGAATGCAAGTTGAAGGACAGTGGGGTGGAGATTCTCTAGGACTTGCAAATAAAAAACTTCAGGATTCAGGTGTCATGCTGGGCTGAGGCAAGTGATGAAGGCTATAGGGAATGATGGTGGCATGTGGGGAGCACCTTCACATTCAGCCATGCTGTGTGCAGTGCCCTACTCAGAAAGGTGCCAGTCACTTAGACTATGTGTAACTGGTTCCTGTCTGGGTAGAGTAAGGCTCATCAAGTACAACCTTTGTATCAGCCATTAGACCAGAGATGGAGGTGGAGCTGTAGTCATTCTTGAAATGGCTTCCTTAAGCCCAAGAGGGCCTTTGCATCCACCTGCATTTCAGGCAACCTGAAAACATTAATGCTTTATCTGTGGTCTGTGGACCATTGGAGTTTAAGCTCCACTGATAGGAATGGGTTCTTAGAACCCCCTGACACAAGTGCAAAATTAAGATTGAAATCCAGCCTTGGATTTTGCAGGAAAGAGTTGCAGCCTTCTTTATAGATGTCTAAAAAGAATAAATTTTTGTTTAGCAATTGTATATTTGAGTTTTTAGTATGAGTTTGTTCTCACTTCTTTTTTTTAAATTTTCTTTGCTAATGATTTTTGTAACAGCTAACATTCTAATTTTTGTGTATTTCAAATTTGGCCTATCACTTTACCTCTTGAAGCTACTCATTATTTTTCTGACCATTCTAGTTGTAGTATTACATATTATGAAACAGTTTTCAATAAAGTATCACATCCCAAATTCCCTCTGTTAAGTGCTTTAAATTGAAATATCAAGGAGGCATAATCATACCCTTGCTTTCAAACTGTCCCTCTATTGGTAATCCTTAACTCTCTCCCAGTAGGAGTTCATTGTGTTCTGAGAACTGAGCACTAAAGTTATGATTTTGGAAGGACTTGGTGTTATTTTAGCCTAGCTGTATCATGGCATCTTATTGAAGCGCTACCTTTTAGAGAAATTTTCATGTGAAGAAAAGGAAAATTTTAGTCTGTGTCAAGGATTCCTGAAGTAAATTACTGTTTGTGCATTTTATATCCCATAAGATAATTTTATGAATATTATATAAATAATTTCTACAACTGAATAGTACGAAGATAAATAAACTAAAAAGCAGGGAAAGTATTTCAATAATTTTTTCTTCAATTTGTATTAGTGACCATTAAGCATGTAAATAAAACTATTAGTCATTAGGAAAATAGAAATGCAAAATACAGTGGAATAATACTTCACAGTAGAAGATTCTCATTTAAAATACATACCACATTAAGTGTTGGTGAGAATTGCGGGAAAAAAATCACACATTCTGGTGGGATTGTAAATGGTTCAGCCACTTTGGAAAACAATGTGGCAGTTCCTCAGAAAGTTAAATGTAGTATTAATGTAGTTAATGTAGTATGACTTAGCACTTGACGCCTAGGTAAATGCCCAAGAAATTTGAGCATGTATCTTCTTGTAAAAACTTGTACGCTAATATTTATAATGGCCTTATTGATCAAAGCCCAAAGGTGAGAACAATTCTCATGTCCATGAATTGATGAATCTATAAACAAAATGTGTTCTATCTGTGCAATGGAATATTTTCAGGCATAAATGTATATGAAGTAATGGTACATGCTACCATATCTAGGAGCCTTGAAAACACTATGCTAATGAAGCAAGACACAAAAGGACATATTAATAGGTAGTATGATTCCATTTCTGTGAAATGTCTATTAAAGGAAAATCTAGAGCTATAAGTAGATCAGTGTTTTCTAGGTACCAGAGTGTGGGAATTATGGGGAGTGACGGCTATTGTGTTGGGGTTTTAGGGGGAGTGATTAAAATGATTTGCAGTTACATAATTGTGATTATTGCACAGCTCAGTCAGTATACTAAAATTGACTGAATTTTAAACTTTAAAAGTTTGGATTTACAATGAGGGTGGAAAATGGTGGAATAGGAGTGCCCTCCTGGCTCTCTGCTCTCAGAGTTGGAGGTGAAATAGGCAGACCACTGCACACGAGTGAACTCCACTTCTACAGGACCAGCTCTGCGGATCTACAGAGAAACAGCGTGGGACACAGGACCTCAGTGGAAAACAGAGGTGAATCGGAAAACTTCTCGCGAAGTAGAG
>CAUYRT010106180.1:0-15410 GCA_963574885.1 Lepilemur ruficaudatus
GTGAAACCAATTTGCTGGTGAGTACATGTGGTGCCTGTCTATCCATTCTTGGGATATTTCACTTAGTAGAATGGGTTTCAGCTCTATCCAGGAAAATACAAGAGGTGCTATATCACCATTGTTTCTTATAGCTGAATAGTATTCCATGCTATACATATACCATATTTTATCAATCTACTCATGTATTGATGGGCACTTGGGTGTTTCCACACCTTTGCAATTGTGAATTGTGCTGCTATAAACATAACTTTATATATCTTAATCTCTGCATAAGAAATCTTTCTCTACCTGCACTGTGAGCACCTACCAGGCTTTCCACCCTAACGCTGAGGACCAGTGGGGATGGCCTTCTATGGCAGCATGTGTGGCACCTGCACCAAGCCTACCAACCCAAAACACCACCCCAGGTGACAGTCACAATCGACTGAGACAGGCCCAGAGATTCCAAGCAGGGTGAATGTTTAAAATACTTATGGGAGTAACATTTCCAAGCAACCCAGAGTCACTTAGTTATTTAATTGATTCACTAAGTATAATCGACTTCACCTCTTCTTTAAAAGAGCTCTTTTCTTTCTTTCTCTTCCTTCCTTGCTTCGTTCCTTCCTTCCTTTCTTTCCTTTCTTCTTTTTTTTTTTAGACAGGGTTGCACTCTGTTGCTCTGTTGCCAGGCTAGAGTGCAGTGGCATCATCATAGCTCACTGCAAACTCAAATCAAAACTCCTGGGCTCAAGTGATCCTCCTGCCTCAGGCTCCCGAGTAGCTGGGACAATAGATGCACACCACCATACCCGGCTAATTTTTCTATTTTCATAGCTCAAGCTGGTCACAATAGAAAAGCCGTTCTAATGACCGTCCCAAATGCAGCATTTTTCAGAAAGAGATGAACCTCTGAATCACCATCCAATTACAGGCCCTTCTATTTGGGTGGCACCATGTGAAGTAGGAGAAAGGTTCAGATCAGCCCCGTTTTACAGAAGAGGAAACAGAGGCTCAGGGAAGCCAAGTGACTTTGCCTGAGACCACCGAGCAAGGCCACACCACTAGAATCCAGGTCCCTCGCTCTGACATGTGCTGCTGATGACTCCATAAAAAGAAGCCCAGAGGGCAAGGGGAGAGGCCAAGGGAATCTGGGGTGTGGGGTCCAGGCCTCCCCCTTCCTTGCACGGTGGCCTTGGGCTGGGAACACTGCCATAACCCAGGGAGGGCGATGAAAGCAGCTTTTACAAAGCAGAGTCTGAGGCCCTCAGACAGGCCCCCTTTGTGGACTTCCTTTCCATGCCCACCCCCGTGCCCACTGCCTTTAGCATCCCGTTCTGAATGGCTGGCGAGCTCACACTGGAAATTTGCAACACAAATGGACGGCTTGTCTCCCTCTCAGTGGAGCCTCACTGCCCCAGCCTTTTGGGGCCTTTTCAAGGCTGCCTTTCTCTGGGGCGCTTTCTTTCTGTAGCTCAAACCCCCAGCCCCTACCCGCAGCCGCAATTGCTAATTAACACTGGGTTAAAACACGTCCTGGGAAAGCAAGCTCGGTAGCTAGGGAGGAGTTCTCATCGCCTTTCAGAGGACAAGGATGAGGCCGGGTGGGAATCGGGGGAGGGAGCTGGGCTCTCATTCTCAGGGCTCTTTTCGGCTTCTTCCCCCATCTCCCATCCCACCCCTACCCCCTAGTCCCCCATCCTCTTTCTTGAAGGGTTTGAGAATTTACTGCAAATAAAGCTTGCCACCAAGATGGCTTTCAGCTATCCCCACAGCCTCGCTGCCCAGCTTTCAAAGCTCAGCTTCAATCATAAGAACTATTATACAATAACATCTGCCATTTGTTGAGATTGCCCAGAATCACACTCTGCAAGCGGCAGAGCTGAGTTTCAAATCCAAATCCATTTGCCATCTAAACCCATGCTCCTGTTCTAGGCTTTTCCCTGCTCCTGTCTGACGAAGTACACCCAGTTTTACATGACTTCTTCCTTCTCGCAATTCTTAGAGCATTTATGGCATGTCCCTTTCTGGATCTACCTGCCTGGGGTAATTCAGCATCCTCCTGCAGCTCTTTGAAGATAAGCACTGTGTCTTACTCAAGCACTGTGTCCACACACTCTCAAGTTCCTCATGGTGTTTCTTATAGTGCCCAAGAAAATGCCATGCAGAGGGGAGAGGCCCACCCCATTCCCCTAACTACAGAAAGGAGGCCAGGCCACTCAGAGATGGACAGCTAATCCAGCAAGCTCTGCATTGGGTCTAATTAGGTATTTAACAAGGCCTTATGGGATGAGGAAATAAATGCTCATCGAAGAACCGGCGGAGCAGCCCTCCATCACTGCTGGTTGGAATGTAAATTTATACAGCCACTTTGGAAAAGAGTTCAGCAGTTTCTTATAAAGTTAAACATTCAGTTACCAAATGACCCAGCAATTCTGCTCCTAGGTACCCACCCAAGATCAAAAAAAGAATATGTTTGTACAAGATCTTGTACTGAAATGTCTATAGCAACATTATTCACAATATCCCCAAACTGGAATCAACCTAAATGTCCATCAAAGTGATGGGTAAACGAACTATCATACATGCATACAATGAAATAAAAAGAAACACATCGATTCATTCATCAACATGGATGAACGTCAGAAACGTTCTGCTGAGTGGAAGAAGTTTATACCAAAGAGTGCATATTGTGTGATTCCATTTATATGAATTGCCTGCAAAAGGAAAAACTGTAGAGACAGAAAGCAGATTGGTGGTTGCCTGGAGCTGGGGGGAAGAGTGGGGATTGACGGCATAGGGGCTGGAAGGAACTTTTTGGGGAAATGGAAGGGTTCCAAATCAGGAGTGTGGTGACGGTGGCACAACTGTGTACATTTGTGAACACTCACAGAACCACTGACTTCAAACAAGTGAGCTTGAGGGATGTGAATTATATTTCAATATAAGCTGTTAAAATTCTTTAAAAAGTCTTATTAGAAGAAAACCTAGTGGGCGCCAAGGAAGGGCCTTCAGAGACTCTGAGCTTTGTGTGGGGCACCGACTAGAAGCCAGAAAACTTCTGTTTGAGTCCTGGCTCTACCACTGACCAGCTCTGGGACCGTAGCCGAGTGTGTGACCTTTAGCAGTAACAAGAATAGCGATGGTGAAAGCTCATTTGTGAGGCTCACCCTGTGCCAGGCCTGTACCTTACATACTGTCGCAATAATCCTCACCCAGCAGCCTGTGAGTTGAGCTCCATCACTACTGTTTTACAGGCAGGGAAACTGAGGTCAGACATGAAGTCTTTTGCACAATGCTTGGCACAGAGCTTCAACTGGTGCTGAATTCTGAATCCCACCCAGGGCTTCTCCAGCCACAGAGCACAGGTGTCCTGCATCTGCGCTCTGGCCCAGCGTCCATCCTGGGTGCCCAGCTCTACGTGGTCCACATCTTGCCTTCGCTGGAGTAACCCTACAACTTGTGACCATGCAAGAGCCCATTCTCCTGACCACTCTATCTGCTGCCTGCTGCTATGACCTATTCTTTTTTTTTTTTTTTTGATAATATTTAGTTTAAAGCCATCAGCTCACTTTTTTTTTTTTTGAGACAGAGTCTTGCTCTGTTGCCCAGGGCTACTAGAGTGCCATGGCGTCACCCTAGTTCACAGCAACCTCAAACTCCTGACCTCAGGCGATCCTCTCGCCTCAGCCTCCCAGAGTGCTAGAAGTACAGGCATGCGCCGCTGCGCCTGGCTCCATCAGCTCACTCTTAATCCTTGGGGATTTGGCCTGACCTGACCACTTTGTGTCCAGGCCAGCAGGGTGACATGCCTTACTTTTATGAGGAATGTCCCACGTCTGCTCAATGCCAAGAACATGGCTCAGTACAGGCAAAGAAACAGAATCGCCCCTAGGAGGGCCCCCCACACTACCGGCTTCCAACTGTGACCCGTAGAAGTACCCCAGGGGCAGGCAAAGAGGGTCTCTATTCCCCACTCCTCAAACAGAGCAGCCCCAATTTTTAAAATCATAAAATTTTAAATCATAAAATTTTAAAATTTTAAAAATTTTAAAATTTTATATACTGTGCCCTGTGGAAGATTTCCCAAGAATGGGTTATGCCATTTGTTTAAAAGTTTGAAAGTTGCTGTTCTATGGCAACTCTCAAGTTTTCACGTAGAGAAACTGAGACCTGGAGGGGAGAAGTGACTTGCTGAGGGTCACAGAGGTCGTGATTGACAGGCTAGGGGAGAAGCATAGGTCTCTTGACTCAGAGGCTTCGAGCTCTTTCTGCGTCTCCGCAACGGCCGCCTGGGAGGCAGAGCTGCCGCCTCACATGCTTTCATGTTAGTCTTGAGGATTTCTGAGCTATGGGCTAGAGAAATCTGGAAACACAACAACTCTCCCTAGGTTTCCCATCTCTTTCCTCTCCCTTCACACTTCTCCCAGGCAACCGTGCGAGGATGGCGGCCCCCTGGGCGAGCTGTGGCACCGGCCTGCGCCCGCAGCAGGCGCAAATCACATAGAAGAAAATTCTGATAATTGGACGGCAAGGGAGATAGTGAACAATCTTCCTCTTGAAGGAGTGAAAAACACTTATTTGCAATGTTGGCTACCCCCAAAGTGAAATAAAGTTACACGTGGACAAAATTAGACTCTAAGAACTTTTTAAAAGGCACCTTTATCTTGGAGAATAAATGAACCCTTGGTGTTTCACTGCTATGAGTGCCCCGATTATTCGAGTAGCAGCATTGTATTCTCTGTTCCTCCCAGAATAATATCACAACTTTGTACACTGCCGCCCCCTCAGAGGTAAAGTTCGATGGAAGTCTTAATTTGCAAGGGGCTAAGCCTCTTTCCCTTATTAAGGTTTGTTGGTGTGATGCTAAAAATGGCCCTTTGGTTGACATGTGGGTAATTGACCCTCTGACGCTGACAACACTTAGGAAAATGAAGGTATAAATGGTAGCAGAGCCACGCAGCCGCGGAGCGAGTGCCCAGCCCGAGGTCCGAGAAACTGGAGCGGTGCCTCAGAGCAGAGGGAGACCTGCCACATCGGAGGTGAGGAGGTGGCCCTGGGGGCTGGCTGGGTAAGATTTCCCCTTGCCATGGGCTCTGGAGCATCCTTTCGGTGGTTGGTGTCATTTGGGGCTCGTCTTGGGTGTGTAGCACTTGAACTCAGGGCCAGGTGGCGGGCAGGTCTGCTCCAGGTGTCTGTCAGAGGCACGTGAGGTCTCAGTGCTCCTTTAAGGGTAGAGGGACAGCTTCTGGGGCCACACATGAATTGGCTCAATGCTGTCAACGATGAGATTCTGTCCTGGATCAGAGAGGAGCTAAGCGGCTGTGCAAATCAATACCGTTCGTCGACTGCTCAGAACCAATTCAGTGTAATTGCCTGGAAATTGATAACATTTTGCTTTCTTGCTCAATTGCAGCCACCTCTTTAGGTTTTAGACACAATTATCTGCCCTTGGGGCCCTCCCTTACCCCATGCCCATCTCCTGATCCTTGCTTTAATGGTCCTCAAGTCTTTGTGTCTTTCCCCAAAAGCTGTCTCAACCCCTTTCTGGAACGAAGTGGGGTGTCACTCTTTTGAATGACAGCTCAAGATGCTTCCTCATTAAAAACCTTGATTCCCTTCAACTTGGAACCCTGGTGGTGAAACAGTTTATAAACTGGATCAAGATGTCAATGCTTTGGGGCTCTCAAGTTTCAATGCAGAATATTTAAGAAAGTTTAGAGATTTTCTTTCTCTAGTTTTTCGAAAGTGGTCTTGCTAGTTTTGGCACTTGAGAGCCGCCCTCTGTCATTTGCCAAAGATGTATGTATCTGTGTAATTCTGATGGCATTCGTGGCATGAAGGCTGGCAAAAGGTGCCAACTGATGTAGATCAAGTGCCTATTTACCCTGATTCTAGACAACCTCAAACATACCTAATCACAGAAGGGATAAGCACCGCAGAGTGCTGACCCATACTCTTACTGATACATTGTAAACTCTAGAACGCCTTCAGTCATCAAAGCGCCGTCAGTGATGCTGTTGGGTTCGTGTTATATTAATTCAGTGAATTTTGGCTCCTTAGGTTGTCATGGGGAATGTGTCTGTCAACGGCTATTTTATGCTGGGTAACACAGCCTCTATTCTTATCTTGCCCTAAGCTGGATAATTCTTACACTTCCCCGTCTTTGTCCAGTGGGATTTGCAACCCTGTGGATTAGGTTCTCGTAGCCCAGCGGTTGCTGTGGTGTCTTGATCTCTCCCCGGGCACATGGTTTCTGGCAACTGTTGAGCCTCCTGGTTAACCAGACTGTGCAGCCACTTAGCCTCGTGTTGAATGAGTGGGGTGTTACTGTATTTACTGTGCCTTGCCCCCCAGAGTCTGCCCCCTTCTAAGGTTATTTTCAACTCCCCAAAGCCACTCGGTGTGCATAGGGAGGTGCCAGTCAAGCAGGTGTTCCTGTTTGTCCCCATTCTTTCTTCCCCAGAGGCCCAATGACAAAGAGCAAAAGCTTTCAGTTTTTTTTGGGTTTTTTTTCAGAGCCGTTTCCCATGTGCAGGTGATGAATTCTGAAGCGCCCCATGAATAGGGAGCGCTGTGAATAGGGTATTGTATCTGGGAGGCTGCGGCCCGGAGCAGGAGGAAGTCTGCTGGTCTGGGAAGGGGGAGGCCCCTTCTGAAGTGCCCACTCTGAAAGTAATTGGATGGAGGACCATGGGAAAAGGCCCTTCTCCGCTCTGGGCTTGTTTCCTTGGCTGCAAAATGAGGACGGTGATACCTGCTCCGGAGGGCGAGTGCGACGGCGGGCTGTGCCGTCCAGGAGGGCGCAGGGGCTGGGAATCACTTGTGCCAGCTCTAGGGAGAAGGGGCAGGAGGTGGGGAGGCAGGGGGACAGCTCAGGCCAAGAGGAAGGGTTTGGGCTTCATTCTGGAAGGAGCGGGGAGCCAAGGCCTCGGAGCAGGGGAGTGAGGTGATTAGCAAGGGACCTGGATATGTCCAAATCTTTCAAAGATCAGCGGCAAAGAAGGCGAGGAAGCCAGGCTGCAGCTGGAGGCAGAGGAAGCAGTGGTTTGTGTCACGGGGCCCTGTTTGCCTCCAAAGACCTCCCTGCTTAGGAAATTTCTGGAGAGGCAGCCTGGCCAAGGTTGGGAGAGGGGGAGCCAGATGAGATACAGTGTGATGAGGAGGACAGAAGACTGAAGATGCTTGAGCTGAGGGCAAAGGCTTAATCCAGATGCAAAAACGAATCTACAGGGCTCGTGTGGCTGCAGGTGCAGAGGGCTGGGTGGCAGGGCACGTGGACATTAAGGAGGCAGCCTGCGGGGGCAGACAGCGTGTTCTCATCTTTTCTCTGGCCCGGTACTTGTTGGAATAGTACAGGCTGAACAAATATTTGCAGGAGAAGGGGATTTGGGTTTGACATGATGAGAAAAACTTCCTGACAATAAGAACTGCCTGGAAGTAGGGCAGACTGGCTTCAGGATACGGAGTGCCTTGTCATTTCCTGGTAGCAAGTGTTTGCTCCAGCGGGAACCGGGGAACTGCAGTGTGGGGGGTGCACACAGGGGAAGGAGGGCCTGACCCCCGAGGCCTGGACTGCTGCTCCCTCCAGCTCTGTAGGTGCGGGGTGGGGGGCCAGTCTCAGGCCACAGGGAGCAGTCCCCATGGGTGCTGCCCGGGGCCCCAAGGCACCCCTAGGTTAGGGAGAACCTAGTGGGGTTGATGCCCTAAGAAGGTAAGTGAGCCAAGAAAAGCCAGGTGGACCCTGCCAGTGCTGGTCCTGCCTGCCGGAAATCGCTCCTCGGCAGGACTGGGGCGGTGGGGTGCGTGTGAGGTCATGGGGGACAGGAGGGAGTGCTGTCCTCCCGGGGGCTGGCAGGGCCTCTGGCTGGGTCTGCGTCCCTGTGGCATAGGCATCCTGCTGGCAGAGGGGATGCCCACAGGAGAGGGGAAGACCCAGTTCCTAGGTGGCTGAGTCCCCCAAGGCCAGCCGCATTTCCATTCCGGGAGGGGTCTGGGTTGCCAGCAGTGGCACCTTCCCCTGATGAGGCAGGCTCTGTCCCCTGCTGAATATTCATACCCTAACGCAGAGCACAGTGTCGACAGGCCCCAATTATGGGTAATTGCATGATCTATGACATGATGCTGCCACACTGTCTCCCAGGCCTCTCTGGGCTCTTCCCAAACTCCTCAGCAAAATCTCAGTGACTGCAGCAAGACGCACACGTAGCCTTCGTCCCCTCCCTTCAACTCCACACAGAATACGGACAGGATGCGCCTGCCCACTGAGTGGGGCAATGTTAGTAACCACAGCAAAGGTTGATGGAGAATTCCCTGCATGCCAAGTTATTCATTCACGTGTCTCATCTCACCTGCTCTTCACGAGGACACAATGCAGGAAATAGAGTTACCAACCCCATTTTATGGTTGGGGAAGCCAGAGAGGTGAAGCCACTTGTCCTGGGACACACAGCTAGTGACAACAGAGCCAGGATTTGAATTGAGGTTTGTCTGACGTAGAGCGGAACTTGCTCCTTGCTGTGAGTGCCACACTGGATGGGGGTGATGGAGGGCACGGAAGGTGCTTTCTCCTCCTCATCCCTTGCTGAGGCCCAAATCCCACCTCTAATGCCTTACTTACATCATCGTTGGTTTTCTGTTCAACCCTATGAGGTTTGCAGGGGAACTTTATCATGCCCATTTCACAGACAGAGAAATGGAGTCAGAGCTGGTGACTGATAGAGGCAGAACTTGAACCCTTGAATTTGAGTCTGGGTTCTTTTTCCCAACCCACAGCTTCCAAAGGCAAGAACGAAGGCTGCGCCTGATCTCCCCCTGTTGTTTTGCAGGTGCCACCAGGGGTGAAGGATGCCACTCTGGGTGTTCCTCTTTGTGATCCTCACCCTCAGCAGCGGCTCCCACTGTTCCCTGCCCCCCTCCCTGCCCCTCAGGTAAGCAGCACCTGGATTCCCACCACCCCCAAGCATCCCTGCCTTGGGGCGGGCGTTCGAGGACGCAGGACCAAGCCATCCACTGGCCCGGCTGTCTCCTCAGCTCAGCCAGGGTCCGAGTCTCTCTGGGGGTGAGTGGGACAAAGGGCAACAGAAGGATCTTGCCGAGACATGGCAAGTGCAGCCCCCGCTGTCCTCTTGCCTGGCCCCCACACCGCCCTTTGACCTCTGACTCCTTCGGCACAGGATGCGGCGGTACGCAGATGCCATCTTCACCAACAGCTACCGGAAAGTGCTGGGCCAGCTGTCCGCCCGCAAGCTGCTCCAGGACATCATGAGCAGGCAGCAGGGGTGAGCAGAAGTTCTAGTGATTTCTTCCCACACCCCTGTGCGTCCGAGTTTGGAAGCCCCACTGCAAGAGGCCAAGGACCAAGTTTGGTCTCTTCGGTGTTACAGCAACTGTCATTTCTGAACCTTCCATAGCAGTTGTTAAACCTCAACTTACCTCTGCACCTACCATGTGCTCCTTCCCAGGCTAGGCTCCTACGGGAACTATACTGACAGTAGGTACCGTCTGATCATGACTCTGCCAGAAACACAGGCTCCACGCTGGGACATTTGCAGACAGTGCTGGACACACAGGAAGCCCTTGGCGGCATCAACCATTATGCTCAGTTTCTCATCTGATCTTTGTAACAACCCTACAAAGTAGGGACTCCTACCCCCATTGTATAGAGCCATCACAGCTTCTAAAGGACACATAACCCAAGAGTGGCAGAGTTAGGATCCAAACAGCCTGGTCTACAGTCTGTACATTTTTTAGTTTTTATGTTGAAAAACTTGCCAGCTTACAAAAAAGCTGCAACAATGTTACCATGGACTGCCACATACCCTTCTAATTCCTGACATTGTTCTGTATGTGCTTACACTGTATCTATAGCTAGACAAAGATCTATACACACACAAACACACATACACATGTATTAGTATAATCATTTTTGTGGAACCATTTGAGAGGAAATTGTAGTCATCATGACCTTTTACGCCTAGGTACTTCTGCATGTGCCTTTTAACAGCTAACAAAAGGACAACCCCCTATATAATCACAGTATAATTATCACTTATAATCCATATTTGAATTTCACCACTTGTCCCAAAATGTCTTTTACAACAATTATTTCTTTTTCTAATCCAGGATTCAGTCTAGGATCTTGGGTTCCATTTAGTTGTCACTGTCTCTTTCAATCTGGAATAGTTCCTCAGCCTTCCATGACAGGGACATTTTGATGAGTAAAGGCTACTGATTTACAGAATGCTCCCCACACTGAATGTGTTGCACACATCCTCATGATTAGATTCAGGTTGTGCATTCACAGAAGTGATCTTGTGTCCTCAGTGCCCGGTATCAGGAGGCACCGGATGTCAATTTGACCCAGTATTGGGGGATGGTAACTTTGATCACTCGCTTAACATGCTGTCTGCCAAGTTTCTCCTCTGCAAAGTTAATATTTTCTCCTTTATGTTTAATAACTGTGGGGAGACATTTTGCAACTGTGCACGTTGGTACTGCTGCACTCTTCACTGCTGTATATACTGCCTCCCTGACTGTTGCTGAATCTAATTCACGAGGGTGGGAGAGTCCACAGCGGCTATTGCAATGGGCATATTCCACATCCTGCCTTTCCACATCCTACCCAAATAGCAACCTCAGCTATTTCTCTTTTTCTAACCACACAGAGAGAGAAACCAGGAGCAAGGAACAAGGGTACGGCTCGGCCGTCAGGTAGACGGTGTGTGGGCAGAACAAAAGCAAATGGCACTGGAGAGCGTCCTGGTGGCCCTGCTGCAGAAGCACAGGTAGGGTGTGCGTGTGTGTGTGTGTGTGTGTGTGTGTGGTGTATTTGTGTGTGTGTGTGTGAGTGTATCTGGGGACCTCAGGGCCTCCTTCCTTTGCCAGGAAAAGGAAAGAATCCCCTCCTCTCTAAAGGCGTGGGGCTCTGCTAAGCAAACCGAGAACACAGTCCCTCCTTACACACAGGAACAACTAGAGGAAGGGGAGCAAATGTGCAATGGAGACTGTACCTTACCCACTGCCATGTCTCCAGTGTGCAGCCAGAGGCCAGGCTCAGCCTCGGTGCCCGAAGATGTTACTCGCGCAATAGTTCTGGGATAGGACCCAGAAACCTGAATCAAGTGTCCCAGAGGATTCTGATGCAGGTGATCTGAGAGGCATGCCCTGGATCCCTTGCTAAGTCCAAAGGACTATAAAACCAAAGACAAACCAGCCTCCCACATCTCGGGAGTGTGCAGACACACCGTCATCAGAGGAGAGCCAGTGACAACCGTTATTCCCCATCTCCCTGGCCCTCACATTCCCAATGGGGGTCAGGGAAGATCAGAGATGAGGTTTCCCATTTTACAGAAGAGGAAAAGTGAGGCAAGGAAGGGGCAGCAGCTGGCCCCAGGTCAGGGACTTGCAGGCCCAACACCTGTTTGTCTCCTGAACTTCTTCCCGCAAAACTCCACTTCATGGACAACTTTTCCCAAGAATGACACAACTGGAGAAACTCTGTTGGTTTTTAGAGCCTAATTTTAAACTGTGAGCACAAGCATGTCCCAGCGTGACTCTGCCAGACACTTCTGGACCTGTATATTAAGCAAATCCCCTTCCCGACAGAGCTCTCCATGTGCTGTCTCACCTTCTTTCCAACTTAATTAGAAACCCCGAGCCCAGCGAGGCCACTGTGTCCAGCCCTGTGGAGACACAAGCAGCAGCAGGCCTGCCACAGATGACAGGAGAGGCGAGAACCAGGCGGGGAGGCGGTATGGACACCTGAGCCCCAGGCCTGGTTCTGCAACCCACTGGCTGCTCCCAGCAGCCTTCCCAGCTTCCTCCTTTAGGAAAGGAGGGGTCCATTCTGACCACCTCTAAGGTCCCCAAGGCTAGGATTCTAAAGTAATGTCTCTAAAAGGAATGCCTCTCGCGTGGGATTAGGCAATCATTCACCTGCTATGGGCTTGGCAGGCTGGATGGCCCCAGCAGGGCCAAGTCGTCAGAACACAGGCTTTGTTCCCACAGGTTACAAGCCAGAGCTCTGGATCACGGAGCTGGCAGGAAGGGGCCTGGAGGCTGCTACAGCCATTGTTCCCCCTCCAGCTCAACTGCTGCGAACGCCAGGACATCACTGGTGGGCCAGAGAGTGCAGAAATAGGGATAAGTAGTTCTCATCCCTGCGGAGTGCAGTGTGGAGGGGACAGAGGGCATGCTTCTGCACCCCCACACCCCGTGTCTGCCCAACAGCCTTGTAAGGAAACCGAGCTTCAGGTTTAGCCATCCGCCCACTGCCATCCAGTGACCGCGACGTGCTCTGGGCTGGGGTACAGCAGTGACAGGACAGCAGTGGCCCCTGCTCTTGTGGAATTCCTAGTGCACCAAGGCAGCCAGGAACTAAATAAGTTCTCATACAGTCAGTTACTCAATTTGTGATTAGTGAGAAGAGACTAAGGGTGTGGCGAGTGGGAGGCTGGAGGAAGCTGACACCCCCTGGGGACTGGAGGTGGCTTCTTCAAGGGGAAGTGACTGGCCCAGGGTCTCAGTGGGGGCCGGTTGGCAGGGCAGGGGCTGGCACTGGGATTCACTTTGCTAATACACACGAGCCTCCTTCCCTCCACCCCTCGCTGCCTGCTTTGGAACCCAAACAGCCACTTCCTGCTGCCGGAGTAGCCATCACCCTGGCTCTAGGTGTCCCGCCCTAACTCACCCTTACTTCAACCCCCTAGACTGAGCGTTATCTTTCTTTCTGCAGCAGGAATTCCCGAGGATGAAGACTCCTCCCGTGGCTTAGGCTACTTGTAGCCAAAACACAACTGGACCCAGTTGCCTCATCTCTGACCTACTCTTTCCTTGGCAAATACAATAAAATTCCCCCATCCTGGTCTGCATGTACATTTTCTTTTATCTTCAGCCTAATTTTTTATGTGTTTTACATAGTTACATTTCCCAAAGTGATATTACAAGGTATAATAACAAAAAATAGCTAACATTTGCCAAGCACCCACAGAGTGCCAGTCTCATGCGCTCTCTGCACAGTCTGATGGCAGCATTGGCATCTTCCCCGCTTCACAGATAAGGAACTAAGGCACAGAAAGCCTAACCAAATTGCCACGGTCACTGCCGGCAGGTGTGAGAGCTGAGATTCAAACCCAGGCAGTGCAGCCCAGAACCAGGCTCTAAAACGTATTCATCTACCCAGTCATCCTTCCTTCGCTGGTGACTTGCTCATCTATCAGCAATACCATTTATTCACTCAACAAACATTTACAGAGCACCCACTACATGCCAGGTACTGTTCTAGGCACTGGGGAGACCCCAGTCATGAGCAAACAAAGTCCCTGACCTCGTGGAGCTTATGTTCCAATATGAGGGGGAGAGGACACAAAAACACAAAAAAATACAATATATGTCAGACGGTAGCAAGTGCACGGGAGAAAACTTTAAGGGCCTGGGCAGCGCTGGAGGGTATTATTTTATCCACAGAGTATGTATGTGAAGGCCTCACTATTGATGTGACCTTTGAGTGAAGACCTGAGGAGGAGAGGGAGCTGGTTTTGTGGATATCTGGGTAAAGAGCATTCTAGGCGGAGTGAATCCCAGCACAAAGGCCCTGAGGCAGGAGCTGGAAGGAGGGCTTGCAGGAGGTCAGCGTGGCTCGCTAGAGCAGGGCGAGGGTGTGCGTGGATGGAAAGGAGGCCAAGAGGGAGCAGGAGGACAGCTCCTAGGGACCCTTGGACTTGCTAAAAACTAACATTTAACAAATTGACTTTTAAAGAGCTAGTTGGCTTTTATTAATGATTCATGAATGAGCATCCTGCAGGGAGCTTCAATGAGCAGAGTGGAGGTGGGCTTTATATGCAAAAAACGGCCAAAGAAGCAGCACAGGGAACAAAAAGTAGACTGGCCCTTTCAAAGTTACTTTCCTTGTAGGGTTAAAGCAGAGGGGACTTCTTTATTATGCTGGCTGAGGTAGCCTGGGTCCCTTCTGATTGGTTGCTGTAAATCTTCCATTTTTTTGGAAAACTGGATCAATTTAAAGTTCGGTTTGATTACAGGGCACCGAGCACAAGCGACTCCATTCGGTTTGGTCTGGTCTGTTGGCGCCTGTTGCAGGAGCTCGTCCAAAACAAGGGCCTCCTATGAATTTTGTCTAACGGGGTCATGATAAGGATTTGGATCCCACCCTTGGTGAGATGGAAGCCATGGTGGAGTTTAAGCAGAATGACTTGATCCGACTTATTATGCTTAAAGTCACTTTGAGAGGCCAGGTGCGGTATAATCCTAGCATGTTGGGAGGCTGAGGCAAGAGGATCACTTGAGGCCAACAGTTTGAGACAAGCCTGAGCAACACAGTGAGATCGATCGTGTCTCTACAAAAAATAAAAAAATTAGCTGGGCATGGTGACATGTGCCTGTAGTCCCAGCTACTTTGGAGGCTGAGGCAGGAGGATCACTGGAGCCCAGGAGTTTGAGGTTGTGAGCTATGATGATGTCACTGCACTCCAGCCTGGGCAACAGAATGTGACCCTGTCTCAAAAAGAAAGGCACTCTGAGAAAAGGATACATTCTTTTCTGGATACATTCTTAGGGTAGAACCCACTTGCTGATAGGGTGTAGGGATTGGAGAAAAGTCAAGAATGACTCACAAGTTTTTGGCCTGAGGAATTGGAAGGATGGAATTGCCGCTTAGCAGCTTTAGGGGTGGGGAGAGTATTAGGAGTTTGGGTTTGGACATGTTGAATGTGAGGTGCCGATTAAAGGTCCAAGCGAGGATGTTGAGTAGGCACAGGCATGTACAAGTCTGGAGTTCAGGAGAGAGGTCTGGACAGCTGGTTTGGTTTGGTGACTATCACCATTTAGACCAGCGGTCCCCAAACCTTTTGGCACTAGGGACCACTTTCATGGAACACAATTTTTCCATGGACTGGGAAAGGGGATGGTTTGGGGATGATTCAAGTGCATTACATTTATTGTGCAGTCAAACCTCTCTGCTCAGCCGGATGCAGTAGCTCACGCCTGTAATCCTAGCACTCTGGGAGGCTGAGGCAGGAGGATTGCTCAAGGTCAGGAGTTCGAAACCAGCCTAAGCAAGAGTGAGATCCCGTCTCTACTAAAAATAGAAAGAAATTAATTGGCCAACTAGAAATATATAGAAAAAATTAGCCGGGCATGGTGGCGCATGCCTGTAGTCCCAGCTACTCGGGAGGCTGAGGCAGGAGGATCGCCTGAGCCCGGGAGTTTGAGGTTGCTGTGAGCTAGGCTGATGCCACAGCACTCTAGACCAGGCAACAGAGTGAGACCGTGTCTTAAAAAAAAAAAAAAAAAAAAGCCTGTCTGCTAATGATAATCTGTATTTGCAGCCACTCCCAAGCGCTGGCATCACGGCCTCAGCTCCACCTCCAATCACCAGGCATTAGATTCTCATGAGGAGCACGCAAGCAAGATCCCTCG